>JAMKQA010032369.1:0-11385 GCA_024699735.1 Posidonia australis
TTGGAATGGCTGCTCTAGGGGCCTTTTTATAGTGGTCTCTAGGGAGGTTACAAAGGGGTCTTGCAAACGAAAAGCCTCGAATATTCGTTGGCACATTCGTTTGCAAGAGTAACAGCCCGGAAGGTGGAAGGTCAGCAGCTAGAGCTGGGCGCCAGGTTGGTGTGCCAACTTAGTGCGCCACCTTAGTGCGCCAACTTGGTGTGCCACTTTGGTGCGCCAGCCCTGCTCACAAATGTCTGATTTGGGGCTCTGGCTAGTGGGTTTGGGGCTCGGCTCAAGGGCTGATCACATCCAAAGCAACATAGGATATTCATCTCTGGGTTACCTCAAAATCGGGGTGTCTACACTTACTTGTAACCATGCCGGCGACAGCCTCGTGCTTGGCGCGAAAGGCCAACTGCTCGAGGATCGGCAAAGTCATGGAAAAATAATAAAAATAATAGTAAAAATGCAGGAGTCGCCACCTAGTCTATTTTAAAACGGAAGACGACGAAAACCGCTTAAAAACATTCAAATCATGCGATAAAACCGATGGAAAAGGTCTACATGAACCAGAAATGGGCAAGGATCCCTGTTACGCACGAGGAAGGTATTAGGCACCCTCATGTGCCCGAAAATCGGTATTTTAATGGGTTCTCATTTATTTGTATCGAATGTTGACTTTTTAGCCTTTTCTGTATGCCCAAGGGCGATATGCAATGCAATGCTATATATGAGTGGTGCCCTATGCTAAACATGGGTGCATGGGTTGTAGGGTGTGTCCTATTGCTCAGAAAGGTCACCCGTGCGGTGAGTCAAGCATCAATGCAATGATGTTGCACAGATATGATCAAAGATCTAACAACATCGAGTGACTTTCATCCTCACTTTACTATATGCAAAACATGAACTATCATGCATAAAAATGGCTGAAAACAGAGTGGAGTCATCCTAATATGTCCAGGAAGACACCTAGAGAAAACCAAAGGAAGATCAGATCGGAAAACATGCAAAACACCATGCCAAGAGCTACTGTGTGTAGTGGAAAACAAGCAGGTGCGCCTGTGTGGTGTGCCAGTCTGGTGCGCCACCTATGTTCTCTAATGATGTGCCAGAAAGGTGTGCCAGAGAAAATCACAGATCATACAGTAAACCATCCTAATGCCATGCAATATAAAATCCTGTAAACTCACAAACTCATCAGAAAATGCATCATGAGTATCTATCAAAAACCTAGCATAAAAACACAATATGGGTCTTGTGCTCATGGGCTATATGCCTCACACAAGACCACACCACCCATATGCTAAATAAAATCAATAAGTTTTAGCCATGTTATCTAGATTTGGATCAAGGATTGTTGCATAAGAACCTCCCAAATAGGAGTTCATGGGGCAATCAGTTCACTAGATTACAACAACAGGATGAACATGCAAGATGCAAAGGTCATATAAACAAGTGCTATCTTAGGCTAAAATCATGCATACAAAGACATAACATATCAGAGAATAAACACCAAAAACATCAAAGTACAAAACACCCGGAAAAGCATGCAGATCATGATGTAAAGTTGATGATTTATTCTCTGACCAGACTGGTGCACCAGGATGGTGCGCCAGGATGGTGCTCTGGTTAGGTGCACCATCCTGGTGTGCCATATAGGTGCTCCTGTTTGGTGCTCCCCAGAAATTCTGAATCAGACTGCAGTTTGATTTCAGAACCTGGGCCAGATGCCAGAGATAAGTTGAGATTAATCATATCCAGATCAATTATTTAGATGTTAGAGAACTCAAATATGATGAATAAGCAAGCATGAAAACCCTTTTATTATTTCTCCTTAAATCACATATTCATGGATTACATGGGCTGCAACTACTGCTTAGTGGATTTTAAGGATCATGCAATGATTTAATTGGCTTAGCAACCATGCAGAAATGATGAACATGTAGAGAGGATGATTTATAGTTCATTCCATAGCTAGTGGTTGCATTGGATGATAATTCATTATTAACAGGAATCACATAATGCAGAAATTAACATGATCCAGAGACATATGAACATACAAGAAGGAGCATCCAAATCATCATAAAAGGCCCGAAAAAATCATTGCTATTTAGGCCTAAGATGTTTCCTCCTTGGATGGCTCTAGATAACCCTTTCTTGTTGCTTTGGATCAGTTGGGAGTGCTCTGAGATGCAAGAAAATCCTTAGGAAACGAGAGTAGGTGAGTGGCTTAACCAAGAGAGGGTAGGTAGCTCAGCCAAGAGAGATGAGTTGCCAAGTGAGCCAAAAGGCTGCTAATGGATGGCTTTTTATAGAGTCTCACAAAGGTAACTCCCATGGGATGCAAGCAGCCTCGAAAACGAACAGCCTTGCGTAGATTCGCAAGGAATATCCGCAAGCGAGGGTAAAAAGCACGGAAGAGGGAAAGCCAACAGCCAGAACCCTAAAAAGTGGCGGTGTGCCACTATGGTGCTCCAGCATGGTGCGCCACTGTGGTGCTCCAGCTTGGTGCACCACTGTGGTGCTCCTACTTGATGCTCCAATCTAGTGCTCCACATTGCTGCTCTCCACTAGCTGCCTGAATTGCTAATTGGGCCACGGACTTGCTACAGGCTTGTGGTAGGCTTGTGCAATGATCTCTTGCTAATGTCAAATAGGGTTTAAAAGTGGTTAAGCTTGCCGCATCCAAAGCAACATCTTCAGAGAGTTTATCTATGAGCCACCTCAAAATCAGGGTGTCTACTGATACCCCTCCCTGAGCGAGGTCGAGGGACGGAGGGAACAGATACCGATGCTCAGGGTTGACAAGATACCCCCATTTTGAGGCTACGGAGGAGTGATGTTTGCTATAGGCATTAGGTCACTTATCTGGTGGATGCACCGAAAGTCATGACTTGTTGCCAAATGCTAATGCAAAATGCATGCGACTGCTGAGCTAAATGCTGGAAATGCGATGCCAATGCAAAAAAACAAATGCACGAACCGATGCAAAGCTGATGCCAACATTAGAAACACAAGAATGGGTGCTTGTAAGTGGATGCAATGTTGATGCTAATGCTGAAATGATATGGCAAAAAGCAAAGGAATCTCATGCACAGATGGAACCACTGGCAGGAAAATGATAAGTTGTCAAACACATCAACAGGATTATTGAGGCTATCAACCTAAGGAGGCGGGATATGACAAGTCAGCCAAGTCTTGCCAACCCGGCCACCAGACAGTGATACCAACCCAAAGAGAAGGGTCACGACAAAACACATTGTTTGTCAAGCAAGAAAGGAGGCCATGTCCGCACGGACTAAGGGCAAGCAAAGGGATTTCGCGCCCGCGAAAACCAAAAAGAGAAAAGGACCTTGACCGTCCGATCAAAAGGTCAAATAGCTGGATTTCGCGCTCGCAAAAATCCAAGGAAAAGGAGAGGGAACTTGACCTCCCGGTCAAAGGTCAAGCACAGGATTTCGCGCCCACAAAAACCCAAGTAAAAAAGGATAGAGACCTTAACCGCCTGGTCAATGGTCAAACAAAAGGATTTCGCGTCTGCAAAAACCCAAGGAAAGCTAAAGAAAGGACCTTGACTTCCCGGTCGAAGGTCGAACAATAGGATTTCGCGCCCGCAAAAATCCAAGGAAAAGGATAAGGACCTTGACCATCCGATCAAAGGTCGACTCTGATCGCCCGGTCAGAAGACAAAGAAAAGGATCTAGCGCCCCCGAGGAAAAAGGAAAAGAAATGACCTTGACTGCCTGGCAAAAGGTCGACTCTGACCACTCAGTCAAAAGCCAAAAAAATGACCTTGACCGCACGGTCAAAGGTCGACTCAGAACGCCCTATCAGAAGCGAAGGATAAGGAGACGACCTTGACCGCCCGGTCAAAAGGTCAAACAGTTGGATTTCATGATCACGAATATCCAAGGAAAAGGATAAGAAAATGACCTCGATCGCCTAGTCGAAGGTCAAGCAAAAGGATTTCGTGCCTGCGAAAACCAAAGGAAAAAAGGATAGGGACCATGACTGCCCGGTTAATAGTCAAACAAAAGGATTTCGCGCCCGCAAAAACCCAAGAAAAGCTAAAGAAGGGACCTTGACCGCCTGATCAAAGGTCGAACAGTAGGATTTCGTGCTTGTGAAAATCCAAGGAAACGGATAAGGGCCTTGACCACCAGGTCAAAGGTCGACTCTAACTGCCTAGTCAAAAGTCAAAGAAAAGGATCTCGCGCTTGCGAGGAAAAAGGAAAAGAAATGACCTTGACCGCCATATCAAAGGTCGACACTGACTGCTCGGTCAAAAGCAAAAGAAAAGGATCTTGCGCCTACGAGGAAAAAAGAAAAGAAATGATCCTGACCGCCGGGCCAAAGGTCGACTCTGACAGCTCGGTCAATAGGTTATACAACTGGATATCACGTCTACGAAAATCCAAGGAAAAGGATATGGAAATGACCATGATCGCCTGGTCGAAGGTCAAGCAAAAGGATTTCGCACCTGCGAAAACCCAAGAAAAAAGGATAGGGACCATAACTGCCTGGTCAAAGGTCAAACAAAAGGATTTCGCCCCCGCGAAAACCCAGGAAAAGCTAAAGAAAGGACCTTGACCGCCCGGTCAAAGGTCGAACAGCAGGATTTCACACTCGCAAAAATCCAAGGAAAACGATAAGGAAATGACCTCAATCGCCTGTTCGAAGGTCAAGCAAAAGGATTTCGCACCTGCAAAAACCCAAGGAAAAATGGATAGGGACCTTGACCGCCCGGTCAAAGGATAAACAAAAGGATTACGCGCCTACGAAATCCCAAGAAAACCTAAATAAAGGACCTTGACCGCTTGGTCGAAAGTCGAACAGCAAGATTTCCCGCCCGCGAAAATCCAAGGAAAAGGATAAGGACCTTGACCGCTCGGTCAAAGGTCGACTCTGACTACCCGGGTAGAAGCCAAAGAAAAGGATATCGCGCCCGCGAGGAAAAAGGAAAAGAAATGACCTTGACCGCCCGACCAAAGGTCGACTCTAACCGCTCGGTCAGAAGCCAAGGAAAAGGATAAGGAAATGACCTTGACTGCTCGGTCAAAGGTCGACTCAAATCGCATGGTCAGAAGCTAAGGAAAAAGAAACGAACTTGACTGCCTGGTCAAAAGGTCAAACTACAGGATTTCACACTCACGAAAATCCAAGGAAAAGGATAAGGAAATGACCTCAATCGCTTCGTCGAAGGTCAAGAAAAAGGATTTCGCGCCTGCGAAAATCGAAGGAAAAACGGATAGGGACCTTGACCGCCCGGTCAAAGGTCAAACAAAAGGACTTTGCGCCCGCGAAAACCTAAGAAAAGCTAAAGAAAGGACCTTGACCACCCAGTCAAAGGTCGAACAGCAGGATTTCGAGCCCTCGAAAATCCAAGGAAATGGATAAGGACCTTGACCGCCTAGTCAAAAGTCGACTCTAACCGCCCGGTCAGAAGCCAAAGAAAAGGATCTAGTGCCGTCAAGGAAAAAGGAAAATGAATGACCTTGACCACCCGGTCAAAGATCGACTCTGACCGCTCAGTCAGAAGCAAAAGAAAAGGATCTCGCGCCCATGTGGGAAATAAAAATGACCTTGACCGTTCGGCCAAAGGCTGACTCTAACCGCCAGGTCGGAAGCCAAGGAAAAGGAGACGACCATGATCGCCCGGTCAAAAGGTCAAATAGCTGGATTTCACGTCTGCGAAAATCCAAGGAAAACGATAAGGAAATGACCTTGATCGCCTTGTCGAAGGCCAAGAAAAATGATTTCGCGCTTCCAAAAATCCAATTAAAAAAGGATAGGGACCTTAACCGCCCGGTCAAAGGTCAAACAAAAGGATTTCGCGCCAGCGAAAACCCAAGAGAAGCTAATGAAAGGACCTTAACCGTCCGGTCAAAGGTCGAACAGCAGGACTTCGTACCCACGAAAATCCAAGGAAAAGGATAAGGAAATGACCTCGATCGCCTTGCCGAAGGTCAAGCAAAAGGATTTCGCGACCACGAAAACCCAAGGAAAAAAGGATAGGGACCTTGACCGCCCAGTCAAAGGATAAAAAAAAGGATTTCACGCCAACGAAAACCTAAAGAATGGACCTTGACCGCCTGATCAAAGGTCGAACAGTAGGATTTTGTGCCCTCTTAAATCCAAGGAAAAGGATAAGGACTATGACCGCCCGGTCAAAGGTCAACTATGACTGCCCGATCAGAAGCCAAAGAAAAGGATAAGGAAATGACCTTCACCGCCCGGCCAAAGGTTGACTCTGACTGCACGGTCAGAAGCCAAAGAAAAGGATAAGGAAATGAGCTTGACCGCCCGGTCAAAGGTTGACTCTGACCGCCCGGTCAGAAACCAAGGAAAAGGAGACGACCTTGACCGGCCAGTCAAAAGGTCAAACAATTGGATTTCGCGCTCAAGAAAATCCAAGGAAATGAATAAGGAAATGACCTCGATCGCCTGGTCAAAGGTCAAGCAAAAGGATTTTACACCCGTGAAAACCCAAGGAAAAAAGGATAGGGACCTTAACCACCCAGTCAAAGGTCAAACAAAAGCATTTCAGACCCGCAAAAACCCAAGAAAAGCTAAAGAAAGGACCTTGACCGCCCGGTTAAAGGTAGAACAACAGGAATTTGTGCCCTCAAAAATCCAAGGAAAAGGATAAGGGCCTTAACCGCCTGGTCAAAGCTCGACTCTAACCGCCTGATGAGAAGCCAAAGAAAAGGTTCTCGCGCCCACGAGGAAAAAGGAAACGAAATGACCTTGACCGCCCGGTCAAAGATCGACTCTGACCACTCGGTCAGAAGCCAATGAAAAGGATCTCGCGCCTGCGAGGAAAAAAAAAAAGAAATGACCTTGACCGCCCGGCCAAAGGTCGACTCTGACCCCCTGGTCGGAAGCCAAGGAAAAGGAGACGACCTTGACCGTCCGGTCAAAAGGTCAAACAGCTGGATTTCGCGTCTACGTAAATCCAAGGAAAAGGAAAAGGAAATGACCTTGATCACGATGTCGAAGGCCATGCAAAAGGATTTCACGCCAGCGAAAATCCAATTAAAAAAGGATAGGGACTATGACCCCCCAGTCAAAGGTCAAACAAAAGGATTTCGCGCCCGCGAAATCCAAAGAAAAGCTAATGAAAGGACCTTGACCGCCCGGTCAAGGGTCGAACAGCAGGACTTCACACCCGCAAAAATCCAAGGAAAAGGATAAGGAAATGACCTCGATCGCCTGGTTGAAGGTCAAGCAAAAGGATTTCGCGCCCTGGAGAACCCAAGGAAGAAAGGATAGGGACCTTGACCGCTCGGTCAAAGATTAAAAAAAAGGATTTCACGCACGCGAAAACCCAAGAAAACCTAAAGAAAGGACC
Organism: Posidonia australis; assembly: GCA_024699735.1. Taxonomy (NCBI): domain Eukaryota; kingdom Viridiplantae; phylum Streptophyta; class Magnoliopsida; order Alismatales; family Posidoniaceae; genus Posidonia; species Posidonia australis. The sequence continues at coordinate 7,334 of JAMKQA010032369.1, forward strand.
TTGACCGCCCAGTTAAAGGTCAAACAGCAGGATTTCGCGCCCGTAAAAACCCAAGGAAAAGGATAAGGACCTTGACTGCCCGGTCAAAGGTCGACTATTACCACCCGGTCAGTAGCCAAAGAAAAGCATAAGGAAATGACCTTGACCGCCTGGCCAAAGGTCGACTCTGACCACATGGTCAGAAGCCGAAGAAAAGGATAAGGAAATGACCTTGACTGCCCGGTCCAAGGTCGACTCAGACCGCCCAGTCAGAAGCTAAGGAAAAGGAGGCGACCTTGACCACCCGGTCATAAGGTCAAACAGTTGGATTTCGCACTCACGAAAATCAAAGGAAAAGGATAAAGAAATGACCTCGATCGCCTAGTCGAAGGTCAAGCAAAAGGATTTCGCACTAGCGAAATCCCAAGGAAAAAAGGATAGGGACCTTGACCGCCCGGTCGAAGGTCAAACGAAAGGATTTTACGACCACGAAAACCCAAGAAAAGCTAAAGAAAGGACCTTGACTGCCCGGTCAGAGGTCGAACAGTAGGATTTCGCGCCCGCGAAAATCCACGGAAAAGGATAAGGACCTTAACCACCCAGTCAAAGGTCGACTCACACCGCCCGGTCAGAAGCCAAGGACAAGGAGACGACCTTGATCGCCCGGTCAAAAGGTCAAACAGTTGGATTTCGCGCTCACGAAAATCCAAGGAAAAGGATAAAGAAATGACCTCGATCACCTGGTCGAAGGTCAAGCAAAAGGATTTCGTGCCCGCAAAAACCAAGGGAAAAAAGGATAGGGACCTTGACCACCCGGTCAAAGGTCAAACCAAAGGATTTCGCGCCCGCAAAAGCCCAAGAAAAGCTAAAGAAAGGACCTTGACCACCTAGTCAAAGGTCGAATAGTAGGATTTCGCGCCCACAAAAATCCAAGGAAAAAAATAAAGACCTTGACCGCCCGCCTGGTCAAAGGTCGACTCTGACCACTCGGTTAAAAGCAAAAGAAAAGGATCTCGCACCCGTGTGGGAAAAAGAAAAGAAAAGACCTTGACCGCTCAGCCAAAGGTCGACTCTGACTACCCAGTCAGAAGCCAAGTAAAAGGAGATGACCTTGACCACTCGGTCAATTGGTCAGACTGCAGGATTTCGCGTCTGCGAAAATCCAAGGAAAAGGATAAGGAAATGACCTTCATCGCATTGTCGAAGGCCAAGCAAAAGGATTTCGCGCCTTCGAAAATCCAATTAAAAAAGATAGGGACCTTAACAACCCGGTCAAAGGTCAAACAAAAGGATTTCATGCCTGCGAAAACCAAAGAAAAGCTAAAGAAAGGACCATGACCGCCCGATCAAAGGTAAAACAGCAGGATTTCACGCCCGCGAAAATCCAAGGAAAAGGATAAGGAAATGACATCGATCGCCTGTTCGAAGGTCAAGCAAAAGGATTTTGTGCCCTCAAAAACCCAAGGAAAAAAGGATAGGGACCTTGACCGACCGGTCAAAGTTAAATGAAAGGACTTCGCACCTGCGAAAACTGCAGAAAACCTAAGGAAAGGACCTTGACCGCCCGGTCAAAGGTCAAACAGCAGGATTTCGCGCCCGTAAAAATCCAAGGAAAAGGAAAAGGACCTTGACCGACCGATCAAAGGTCGACTCTGACCGCCCAGTCAGAAGCCAAAGAAAAGGATCACGCACCTGCGGGGAAAAAGGAAAAGAAATGACCTTGACTGCCATACCAAAGGTCGACTCTGACCACTCGGTCAGAAGCCAAAGAAAGGATAAGGAAATCACCTTGACCACCCAGTCAAAGGTCGACTCAGACCACCCAGTCAGAAGCCAAGGAAAAAAGGATAGGGACCTTGACCACCCAGTCAATGGTTAAACAAAAGGATTTCTCGCCCGCGAAAACCCAAGAAAACCTAAAGAAAGGACCTTGACCGCCCATTCAAAAGTTGAAACGCAAGATTTCGCGCCAACGAAAATCCAAGGAAAAGGATCAAAACCCTGACCGCTCGGTCAAAGGTCGACTCTGACCGCTCGGTTAGAAGCCAAAGAAAAGGATCACGTGCCTGCGAGGAAAAAGGAAAAGCAATGACCTTGACCGCCCGGACGAAGGTCGACTCTGACCGCTCGATCAGAAGCCAAAGAAAAGGATAAGGAAATGACCTCGACTGCCTAGTCAAAGGTCGACTCATACCACCCGGTCAGAAGCCAAGGAAAAGGAGACGACCTTGACCGCCCGGTCATAAGGTCAAACAGGTGGATTTCGCGCTCATGAAAATCCAAGGAAAAGGATAAGGAAATGACCTTGATCGCCTGGTCGAAGGTCAAGCAAAAGGATTTCGCACCAACGAAAACCCAAGGAAAAAAGGATAGAGACCTTGACCACCCGGTCAAAGGTCAAACGAAAGGATTTCACGCCTACGAAAACCCAAGAAAAGCTAAAGAAAGGACCTTGACCGCCCGATCAAAGGTTGAACAGTAGGATTTCGCGCCTACGAAAATCCAAGGAAAAGGATAAGGAGCTTGACTGCCCGGTCAAAGGTCGACTCTGACCACTCGGTCAGAATCCAAAGAAAAGGATCTCCCGCCCACGAGGAAAAAGGAAAAGTAATGACCTTGACCGCCCGGTCAAAGGTCGAATCTGACCGCTCGGTCAAAAGCCAAAGAAAAGGATCTCGCGTCCGCGAGGAAAAAAGAAAAGAAATGACCTTGATCACCTGGCCAAAGGTTGACTCAGATCACCCGGTCAGATGCCAAGGAAAAGGAGACGACTTTGACCGCCCGGTCAAAAGTTCAAACAGCTGGATTTCGCGTCTACAAAAATCCAACGAAAAGGATAAGGAAATTACCTCGATTGCCAAATCGAAGGTCAAGCAAAAGGATTTTGCGCCTTCGAAAACCCAAGGAAAAAAGGATAGGGACCTTGACCTCCCGGTCAAAGGTCAAACAAAAGGATTTCGTGCCCACAAAAACCGAAGAAAAGCTAAAGAAAGGACCTTGACCGCCCGGTCAAAGGTAGAACAGTAGGATTTCGCGCCTGCGAAAATCCAAGCAAAATGATAAGGACCGTGACAGCCCTATCAAAGGTCAACTCTGATCGCCCGGTCAGAAGCCAAAGAAAAGGATCTTGCGCCCATGAGGAAAAAGGAAAAGAAATGACCTTGACCGCCCAGTCAAAGGTCGACTTTGACCGCTCGATCAGAAGCCAAAAAAAATGATCACGCGCCTGCGAGGAAAAAAGAAAAGAAATGACCTTGACCACTCGGCCATAGGTCGACTCTGACCGCCCGGCCAGAAGCCAATGATAAGGAGACGACCTTGACCGCCCGGTCAAAAGTTCAAATAGTTGGATTTCGCGTCTGCAAAAATCCAAGGAAAAGGATAAAAAAAATGACCTCAATCGCCTGGTCGACTGTCAAGCAAAAGGATTTCGCGTCCAAGAAAACCCAAGGAGAAAAGTATAGGGACCTTGACCGCCCAGTCAAAGGTCAAACGAAAGGATTTCACGCCCGCGAAATCCTAGGAAAAGTTAAAGAAAGGACCTTGACCGCCCGGTTAAAAGGTCAAACAGCTGGATTTCGCGCTCGTGAAAATGCAAGGAAAACTATAAGGAAATGACCTCGATCGCCTGGTCAAAGGTCAAGAAAAGGATTTCGGGCCCGCAATAACCCAAGGAAAAAAGGATAGGACCTTGACCCCCTGGACAAAGGTCAAACAGAAGGATTTCGCGCCTGTGAAAATCCAAGATAAGCTAAAGAAAGGACCTTTGTAGGATACTAATGCTTCTCTAGAGGGGGGGGGGGTGAATAGAGATTTTCAGGTTTTTATTAACTCTTTGAAATTTGTTATGCAATCTGAATAATCTTAAGGATTTAACACACAAGCATTCAATCACAAAAACACCAAGAATTATAGTGGTTCAGCCAACCCCGGCTTAGTCCACTCCTCAAGTTTCCACTTGAGATTTATCCCTTATATTCAATAACCTTGAATATTACAAGCTACAAAGAATTACCTCGTTTGTACACTTGTATTGCGAATTCCCTTCTCCTCTCAGGAGAACCTCTGATTTG
>JAMKQA010032370.1:0-12104 GCA_024699735.1 Posidonia australis
GGGCCGGCAGCCATTTCCCGCGCACAGCGTGGGCCGGACTGGGCCTATCCGGCGGGCCCCCGCGGGCCGGCCGGTCTGGCCTAGCCCACGGGCAGTTTTACCGGGCCCAGCCCGGCCCGCGGGCAGTTTTGCGGGGCCCGGACTGGCCCGACCGTTTTCCATGTCTAGTCCTATCCCCTTTAAATACTATAAATCATAGTTCTTCATTGAGGGATTCAAACCTTTCATAGAATATTGCTGACATAGATCCTATAATATTTGTATTTCCCCCTCTCCTGTGGTAAAATTTGCTTACAGACTGAAACATTTAAAAAAACAGATAAGAGGGACCTTATGACTGAACACTATACCTTGTTGTAAGAACAGGAAGTTTATTGGAAGCAGAAATCCAGAATTCAATGGCTTAAAGAAGAGGATCTAAACACTTCCTTCTTTCACAATATGGTTAAGAGTAGGAGGAGAAAGAATGTCATTTTCTCCTTGAAGATTAGGGACAATATAACCTACTCCCCTACTAAAATATCCAAGGAATTAGAAGACCACTTCTCAAGGCAATTCAATAAACCTAGAAGATATATACCAAATTTGAATTGGAACATGTTAATCCCTACAAAAATCCAAACCCTAGAGGTTTTGGAAGGTGATTTTTCATTGGAAGAAATTTACAAAAAATGTTATGCTATTGCCTGGTGATAAAGCTCCTGGCCTTGATGGCTTTTCCTTGTGTTTTTTCTATCAGTTTTGGAATCTGATTAAATCAGATATCCTTGAAGTTTTTAATTGCCTTCATGCTTCCTCTGACACAGATTATCTAGAACCCATTAATCAAACCTTCATCTCCCTTATTCCTAAACTGGAGGGTGCACAGTGTATAAAAGGCTTCAGGTCCATCAGTTTAGTAAATAGTCTATATAAAATTATCACGAAGACTCTGGCTTCAAGGTTCTCCCCAGTGATTGATAAAGTTATAGATAACTCTCAATGTACTTTTATACCGGGAAGATATATAGGTGACTATTTCTTAGTGGCTCAAGAAACACTGCATTATATGAAAGTGGTTGGAATTCCTGGGTATGTTCTCAAATTGAATTTTGAGAAAGTCTTTGACAATTTCAATTGGGATTTCCTATTGGATTCCCTTTCAGGACTAGGTTGTGGCCCTAAATGAATAAATTGGATAAGGATGTGTATTTCTCATGTTAGATTTCTATCTTAATTAATGGTTCTCCTAAAGAATACTTTAAAGCATCCAATGGATTAAGACAGGGAGACTCATTATCACCCCTTCTCTTTATTGTAGTTACAAACATCCTAAATAGGATGTTATCACTTGCTGTGGACAGCAACTTGATTTCTGACATTCAGATGCCAAATGGTGGACCACACATAGTAAATATACAATATGCAGACGATACTATCTTATTCTTTTCAGCTAGTGAGGAAAATATAATCAACATTAAGAGGATTTTGTGTTGCTTTCAAACTTTTTCTGGATTGAAACTAAATTTTCAAAAATCATCTCTTACTTGTATTGGTGTTTCTAACGAATCCACTATTAGATCTTTCCACATTCTAGGATGTTCCACCTCTTCTCTTCCTATTAAATATCTGGGATTACCCCTTCACTTCAGGAGGGCAAATTTTACTGACTGGTCCCCAGTAATTGAAAAAATATCAAAAAAACTATCTCTTTGAAAGGCAAAGTAATTATCTTTAGGTGGAAGACTAACTCTTGTGAACTCTGTACTTTCAGCTATCCCCACCTATTATCTCTCTGTGCTTCACCTACCAGCAAAGGCAAAGAAAGCAATTGACAAACTGAGGTGTAGATTTCTCTGTAAATCCTACTCTTCTTCCTCTTCCACTTACCATCTGGTTAAGTGGGCAACATTATGTAGATCAATAACTCAAAAAGGATGGAGTATCATTAACATTAAAAATTTTAATGTGGCATTAAAATCTAAGCTGCTATGACAACTACTCTCTAGTTCCTATTCTCTAAAGTGGAAAGAAATTTTAAAAGCTAGATATTTATCTAAATCTTGGCCAGGGACACTCCTAAATGTCTCCATTGGTCGATTTTCTCCAATTTGGTAGGAATTAAAAGACTGTTTTAACATAGCCAACAACTTCACCATCTTTCAAGTCAAAAATGGAAGTAGTACTATTTTTTGGGAAAATAGATGATGGGGTGGGGAAAAACTTAAATATATTTTCCCAGATCTTTTTAAACTGGCTAAATTTAAAAAGACGTCAATTGAAAAACAATTGAAATATTTAGAATAGGTTTTGAAAAACTATTTACTGGTCCTACATCATATGATAATATTGTTAATATTCAAAACCAGGCCGATAGTCTTCCAGATATTCTATACAACTTGATGTTATATCCTATGGGCGACATCTTGGAGTGGATTCCCTCCAAAAACTGTTACACTGTCAACTCCTGTTATAATGTAATTAATGATGGTGGTCTTAGATTTCAATTTTACGATCATATCTGGCACAGTTGAGCCCCTCTTAAAGTAAACTATTTTTTTAGTTGGTTTTATTCAATAAGGTTTTGACTAAAGACAATCTTTACAAAAGGGGTTGGAATGGTTTTGAAACATGCATCTTTTACAGGGATTTTGAGGAAACAACCAATCATTTACTAATTCATTGTTCCTTTGCCAGTACTATATGGAATGCTTTTATTTAGGGTCATTTATATCCTGTAATATTCTTTATTGCTGACCTATTCACCTTCTTACCTATCCTGAAATCTGAAATTTCTTTTAAAGACGGTTACACATTGATACAACTTATTTTGTGGTCTATATGGAAGGAACGGAATAATAAAATTTTCAAGGGAAAGAGCAAAACTCCTTATATAATTATTAATGAAATCTTATCCATTTGTCAATACTGGATTGATACTCTGGGTTCAGGTTTTGAGAAAGAAGAGGCTCTCCGTACAATTTCATCTTTACAACAGGAAAGGGCAATGGAGCACGCACCTTTAGCTCCTCCAATGGATTCCAATCAGCCCTCCCAGATAACTGCTGATGAAGTTCCTTCTTATGATTAATGTTTTGTTAATTGAACTTTACTGTTAACTCTACTGTTTTTATCTATTTGAATACTTTGTTATTGCTTGATGGTTGACTATTTTTTTGGATGGAACCTATGTTCCGTCAGGTCTGTATTTTTGAGCTAAGTTGTATTTTAACATGAGTCAGACTTGATTGTGGTTGAATTCTCATGATTAAATAATAGATTACCGTTTACAAAATAAATAAAAAAAAAAGTCATTCAACTGCAAAGCAAGATTGTAAGCAAATAAGACAAGATGCACGATACCAATTGAAATCTCGAAGATAAAGGTACATGAATTCAATGCATGCTGCATGTACGCATACTCACAGGCTCACAGCCATGATGCTAAATTGAGTGCCCTCCTTTGCTGGATCGTATCTCTAATTTCAGAGCTTCAGAACTGCTACATTGGCTCTGAATATAGATTATTGTGCTCATAAATCAAGATCAGCAGCCGTAGGCAAAACTATGCAAATCACAAAATATAAAAAATACAAATAAATACTTGATAATATTCTCCCTCAAATTGAAGAGTAAATGTCAATAACTCCTACTTTGTCTAAAAACATCTAAAAATGTCTTTTCGCGAAGGCTCTGTGAACAAATCTGCAAGTTGCTATTTAGAAGAAATAATCCCCATTTAAATTTTTCTACGTATCAAATGATAATCTAATTCAATGTATTTGGTACGTAAATAAGATTCTTGACAGTATGAATGGCAACAGTGTTATCACAGAATATTTGAACTAGATGAGCTTAATAAATACCAAAATCAACCAGAAGATTAAATCAACTAAGTGATTTCACTTGATATAGCTATTATTGATCCATATTTAGATTCAACTGAAAATCTAGAGGACTGTGATTTGTTTCTTTGATTTCCAAGAAAGCAAAGAAGAGTTCGGGAATATACAAAAACCTGTAACTAATCTTCTAATTATTGGACATCGAGAGTCTTCATGTAGGACCGGGAGGGAAGAAACAAAAGGACTTGTATTCAAGACTACATAAGTATACAAATTCGTTGTGTATCCAATTACATACATGATATGTAGACCCATCTATAAGTATGTGGAAACTCTCTCTTGTAATTGTATCATATACAGAAATTAAAAAAAAAAACCTAGTACAACTGTAGACACAAACAAGTTGTCCAACCATGTAAATTTTCTTTTTTTTTGTAAACGGTAATCTATTATATAAATAAGATAAAAGTTTCCCAAAGTATTGCAATATCAGTATTACACCATCAGAGTGACCAAAAATTGCCACAACAGAGTTTAAAACAGAAGCTCGAAACTCAGAAGTTTGGTATAAAATCAATTAACAAAGAGTTAATCAAATCGAAGGATTATCCTCCTGTAGAGCAGGTGTTGAGGTATTGTAATCCATTTCATGCTGGGGAATATTAGGAGCCATCGAAACTTGCTCCAACTCTCTCTTTTGCTGGAAGGAGGATAAAGAGTGTAGAGTTTCATTCCTTTCAAAACCTATGCCCAAACAATCTATTCAACAGTAAAACAAGGAAATAATATCATTGGTAATCATATAGGAATTTCTGTGGATGCCCCTGAATATTCTATTATTTCTTTCCTGCCAGACAGACCATAAAAAGACTTGTACAAAAGTGTGAGAACCAATTAATGGTGTTTCGAATTTCAACACAGGGGGAATAACAAATAGATCTTCAACAGAGAGTATAACAGGATAAATACACCCATCAGTAAAAGCATTCCAAATGGACTGCGTGAAAGGACAGTATAAAAATAGGTGCTTGGCAGATTCACAGGTATAATTGCAGAATATACATGCTTCAGAACCAGACTAGCCTTTTTTGAATAGATTATCCTTGGTCAAGATTTTATTGCAAAGAACTAACCATGCAAAGAGTTTGGTTTTAAGTGGCACCCAACAATCTCAGATTTCATGCATGTATTTGAATCTATGTCCACCATCATTTAACAAATCATATCAAGATTTAACAGTGAATACTTTACTAGTGGGTTTCCATATTAATAAGTCTTATCCTTCTGTTAGTCTTGTATTGTTGAGTATGTTTGATAAGGATTCCACTTGAACATGTAAGTATTCAGCATCCTCAGGTGTCAAGGGATTAATAAACAATTTATTTGGGTCTGTAGAAATAGTCTCTAAAATTTTAGAGACAGAAGCTTGCTTAAATTTAGCCATATGATATATGTCAGGCATGCTATATTTTAATTTTTCACCATTCCACCATCTATTTTCCCAGAAAATAGTGTTCCTACCATTATTAACATGAAATTCAGTAAATCCATTAATAATGTCAAAACAGTTTTTGAACTCTAACCACAATGGTGAGGATCTACCATTTGACACATTAAGGATAGCACCCGAACCATTCCTAACAAAGTATTTTGCTATGACTACCTCTTTCCATTTCAATGAGTAGGAGCTAGATAAAAGTTGCCAAAGTATTTTATTTTTTAATGCCAGATTGAAATGTCTAAGGATAATAATACCCCATCCTTTTTGTTCTTTTGATCTGCAAATTGTTGTCCATTTAACTAAATGGCGAACAGTATTAGATGATAAGGAGTTTCAGAGAAATCTGCTTCTTATTTTATCAATTGCTTTCTCTACCCTAACAGGTAAGTGTAGAACAGAGAGGTAATAAGTGGGAATGGCAGATAATACAGAGTTTACCAATGTAAGCCTTCCCCCTAAAGATAGGAATTTAGCCTTCCAGTGTGATAGTTTTTTTGTAATTTTCTCTATTATCAGGGACCAATCTTGGTAGTTAGGTTTCCTGAAATGCAGTGGTAAACCCAAGTACTTAATAGGAAGTTTCTCAATGCCACATCCCAAGATTTGAGAAGCTCTCTGAATGAAGTCCTCAGAAGCTTCCAAACCAGTAATTGATGATTTATTGATGTTGATTTTTAATCCAGAACAAGATTGAAAACAACATAGTATTCTCATAATATTTATTAGATTTTCCTCCTTAGCAGATAAAAATAGTATTGTGTCATCTGCATATTGAATATTAAATATATTGGGACCGCCATTAGGTAATTGGATTCCTAATATTAGATTATTTTCAATTGCTAGTGATAGCATCCTATTCAGCACATGTGTGACCACAATAAATAGAAATGGGGATAGGGGGTCACCTTGTCTTAGCCCATTAGAAGCTTGGAAATACCCTTTAGGGGAACCATTAATTAGAACTGAGAACTTAGCATATGAAATGCAAATTTTAATCCAAGTATTCCATTTATTTCCACAGCCTAAGCCTTTAAGTGCCTCCATCAAGAAATCACAATTAACATTATCAAAAGCCTTTTCAAAATCTAATTTCAGAATAAGGCCCGGGATAACATTTACTTTCATGTAATGTAGGGTTTCCTGAGCAACTAAGAAGCAATCACCAATGTACCTCCCGGCAAGAAAAGCACATTGGGAATTATCAATGATATTGTTGATAACAGGAGTGAATCTCGTTGCTAAAGTCTTTGATATAATTTTATAAAGACTATTAACCAAACTAATAGGCCTAAAATCTTTTATCTCTTTAGCACCTTCTTTTTTAGGAATAAGAGAGATGAAAGTCTAGTTAATGTGAATCAGATATTCCATGTCAGTGGTGGAGTGTAGGTTATTGAAGATTTCAGCTATGTCATATTTCATAATATCCCAGAAGTGTTGGAAGAAGCACAGTGGAAAGCCATCAGGACGGGGAGCTTTTTCCCCAAGCAGTACTTTAACACTCAGTTGAATCTCTTCTAAAGAAAAGGGACTTTCCAATATATTTGGATTAGGGATTTTGTTTGGCACTAGAGTATCCCAATCAAAGTAAGGTATTATTCTGTTTGCTTTGTTAAATTGCCTGATAAAATGATTTTCTATTTCTTTACATATCAAGGATGGGGATTGTTCCTGAATACCATTAATAATTAGGGAATGAACAGCATTCACTCTTCTCCTATATTTTACCATATTATGAAAAAATTTCGTATTGAGGTCTCCTTCCTTAAGCCATTAGATTCTGGATTTTTGTTTCCAATAAGCTTCCTGTTCTTGAAGAAGTAAGTGGTGTTCATCCTTAAACTCCCTCAATTTTCCTCTCAAGATAGCTGAAGTATTATAGTATTCTAAAAGTGAGTCAATATGTGCGATTTGTGATTCCACAATCTTGAGTCTATTTTTCCTTTGTTCCCTAATAGGAGCAATCCATAGGGCAATATGTTTTTTCAGGTATTTTAATCTATATGCAAATCTAGCCACAGGAGAAATAGCCACACAAATGGCTAAGGAGTTATACCAACAGTGTTCAATGAAACTAGAGAATCCCTCAATTAAAAACTAAGACTTGTAGAACGTAAAAGGAGGAGGGCCTCAATTAAATGGAATTGTACTAAGTGTGATAGGTATGTGGTCAGAGATAACTCTAGATTTTCCCATACAAAAAGAATTGGGATATTTATCCCCCCAGCCTGTTGTAATTAAGAATCTATCCAATCTAACCATAGTGGGTTGATCATGAAAATTTGACCAAGTAAATTCACAATTATTAGGGGGAATATCAATTAGACAATGATTTTCAATAAATTCATTAAAATCCTTCATATGATAGAATATACCACAAATAGAGGAGTGTTCATTTGAATACCTTATCATATTAAAATCTCCTCTTATGCCCCAATTAGAATTAACTTTATTACTAATGGTGTCCAATTCCTCCAAAAAAAATTTCTTTAACCCTGTCACACATGGCCCATATACACCTGTGAGCCACCATTCAAAGTTATCCGAATTGTTCTTGAAAGATAGAGAAATACTATATGTTGCAACAATGGTATCGCAAATAGTAAACAGATTATCGTCCCAGCCAATGAGAATCCCCCAGAGGCACCCAATGAAGGGAGAAAAGACCATTGAGTAATTATACCTCCACCTATATAATTTAACAGGTTGGGAGAGAAGGTTTCAAGTTTAGTCTCACTAATAATAAGTATATTGCATTTATTTGATCTAACCAGATTACGGATAGCTCTTTTTTTCCCACCACTTCCCATACCCCTAATATTCCATGCTGCTATTAACATTTAATTACATTGAGATATAGAAAGAGAAGCAAAGTTCTCAAAGATATAAGGATCATCATTTAGGTTTAAATGATCTAAACCTTGGTCTTTTCTAACTAAATTGTAAAAAGATTTAACTTCAGTTAAGGACTTAAAGGTAATTCCAATTTTTTCAGCAAAACTTCTAAAATGATCATAGGAGTCCCATGTAAGTACATCATGCAATAAAAGACTGGCATCATCATATAGATCAGGAGAAGAACTTTCAGAAAAATCAGAACATGCCACTGGAGTATTATCATGCAAAGAATAAGAAGTGCATGGATTATTATTAAAATTACCTGGCGCGTGTATGGGAGTAGGTGGACGTGGATCAGCAGCAGCCTCACTTGTTCCTCCCAGATCATCACTTTCCAAACAGTCATAGACAGCCAGGACTTTTTTGAATTTAGATAGAGAGAGATTCCTTGCCTTAATTTCAGTTTCAATAAACTTTGAGGTTTCATTCTCCTCATGGAAAGATTTAGGAGAGACAGGTACAGGGATAGTGGGAGAGATACCTTCCCATGGGGAAGAGTAGGAGGGGGTAGGGAGAATACCAGCCGCCTTCGAGGTAGGCATCCTTTTTGGACTGATAGGTCTAGCCCAGACATGTTTCCCAGATTTTGGATTTCTATTTCCCTTATTTTCCCTCCACCCTTTGTTGTTTTTGAACTGCTTCCGAACTGGATTCAAGGCACTTGAACTAGAGAAGTCAGAAAATGGTTTTGGAGGCCAAACATGAGTCTGTTTAGGGGCCATTTCAGAAGATGAACAAATATCCCAACTTTGTCTAAACTTTATTGGGTAAACAGATTTGCCATATGCAAAATACCTGCAATCTGGTATATCCATACCAGGGTGAATTTTGATTCTGATTCTGGAAAAGCCCAGAGTCTTCACAAAGTCTATGGACATATCTACCTCCAGTAATTCGGCAAAACTAGCAACCATATGGCGAAAGATGTCCACATTCCAGAGGTGGTGTGGAATTCCTTCAAGTCTTATCCAGACTCCTTCCTCTTTTAAGTTACAGATCGCATTAGAGTTTGATGTCCAGGGTATGAATGAGGCAGAGATCATCTGAAGCATGGGTTCGTAGATGTTAAGAGAGTCATTTCTAGCTTTTACTGAAGGGAAGACTAAAAGATATTTCCCGGGGGGAGAAAGTCTGCACTTCTATATTAGGGGCATTAGCCCAGCGAGTCCGTATATGTTCCACTAGCGATTCCCTGGTAAGATTGGGGGAGTGGGCAGTGATAATAGCACTATGAGACAGAAACAGGTGTTGGTTACAGACTGCCTCAGTGGGGGCTAACGTAATTGGATTTTGGGAGGAGAGACCGACAGGATTCATGGTAGAAGGGTGAGGGGGAGCCATATGCGAGTCCTGAAAGAATTTGCATAATGCTACAGAATGTGAGGGGGATTTACATTTAAAATAGAAACTATTATATTTGCAACCTTTTTTTTCATGTCCCCTTAAACCACACCTAAAACATCTTCCATGAAGAATACAAAAACTTACCCAGGGAGGACGGGCTTTTTTCCTGGAAATTTTTTCCCAATCACCACTTTGTTCTTCAGGTAGCGAGAAGCTGCAACACGAAGCACCAGTAACACGAGAAGGAGAAGGAGAGTGTCGTTTGGCAGTAGTGAGGACGGGGGAAGAAGGCTTAACTGGAGACGCAAGGACCGCGAATCTCGAGCCAGAGGAGGGAAATCGTCCGTCAGTGGAAAAAGTAAGAGAAGAGGACGGAGAAAGGCGGCTATATTTATTTCCAATGTCAGAAAACATCTCTGCGTCAGAGATATTACCCACACGCGAAGAAAGCCACTGAGAAGCAAAAATGTTGTTCTCCTTCGGAGTATTGGAGCATGGCGCGTAATTAAAGCAAGGATCGGCACTACTATTCACGAAAACCTCGAAATTGCAGCCGGCAGCTGGCTCCAAAGAATTTGAAACCCCCATCGCATACTCAGCAACATTATCAGGTTGATAATGATAAATAAAGTGATGGTTAGACGATAAATCAGCGCTAACAGAGGAATATTTAGTGCCGGGGTTGTCAAAAATGTCAGAAAGAATTTCTAAATCAGAAAAATTACCCACTCGCGAAGGAAAGAAATTGTTATGCTCACTCAGCATATCAGGGCATGGCGAGCAGTTAATGCGATTAGACTCGCCACTGTTCACGAGACTTACGGAAGAGCAGCCGTCAAAGGGCTCCATTGAATATGAAACGACCCTCACAGAATTAGAACAATTATCAGAATGACAATTATAGGCATTGAGTTGCTTAGACGGTATATTGGTGTTGATAGAGGGGCATTCAGTACCATTATAGGGATATTTAGAGGTGAGAGAAATAAAATCAGAGGTTAATGGTGGGCTAAATGTCGTGTAATTTCAAATGGAGCAGGGGGTGTTTTTTGCAAATATGGACTGCGTGACAGCATCTGGGGAGCCCCGCCACCTCCAGCTACCGGAGCAAGATCTCCGACAAGTCCCGACTGCCTTGTTGGCCATCGGAGCAGAAGGAACAAGATGGGAATAATGACGCCCATCAGAAGCAGAGGGACAAATTTCTCCCAAAATAAAACTACTAGTCTTATTGCAAATAGGAATTATAACATTTTCAGGCGGACCATCACATGAATGGGATTCTTTCCGATTAAAAGCAACCCTAGTTCCTTTTATTTTTTCGTCCTGTGGCTTGTGGAAACGGTGCCAGAAAAAATTGGGGAATGTAAGAAAACAGTCCAAGGCGAATTCATCATACACAAAGCAGGATCGAAGATTATTATGCCGAAGAAAACAGTCCAAGGCGAATTCATCATACACAAAGCAGGATCGAAGATTATTATACCGACAGAAGGCCAAATTCCACGAACAAAACATAGAATCCAATATAACATTGGGGCTATAACTGCCTAAAGGTAATAGACAGGGGGAAAAACCTGCAGAGATGTGCAGGTAGGTGAATCTTCCCGATTTGCTCTAGGCAATACTAGTTCCAGTCGACAGATTGTCGAAAGAACAAGGGGAAGCAGGTAAGGAGGTACTAGTAAAGGCAACTGGTCCAGGCCCGAGAGTGGAAGAGATTACCTCACCAGAGCCGCGTACCTGCCCTGTGGTTTTCCTCTTGGAGCGTTTCTTAGATTGACGAGATCTAGCCAGAAATGAGGGTGCATCGGAGATTTCCTCCTCAAGGAGGCTTGACTTAAACGCTTTCCAGTCAAAACGAGTAGCATTTCGCAGCAGATCTGTAGTTTTTAGATGGCTGGAACCCTGAGAGCGGCCGCAGCGGTTTCGCTTCTTTTCCTCTCTCATTTTTTGTATGCATAGATTCTTCAATTCCAACCATGTAAATTTTGTATCACGTTTGATTGTCCTTTATTTTCCCTTGTTCACCCTCTCACTTCTGTAGGAGGATCTTATTGCTAAGAAGATATAGTTGAATGTGCTTTGAATTCAACACAGTCTTGTAGATGTCTAGGCAGACGTTTGTTTCCTTGTTGTAAGACAACAGCATAGTTTGCAAACATCTACTCTACTGCAAGATTGTTAGTGTTATTTTGAGGACGTCCGCTCCAAAATAGTTTTTCAAAAAAAATCAATTTTTTCCATATATATATACATAGACACACACATAGATACACACACACGTGCGCATAAATATGTATGTATGTATATATGTATGTATGTATGTATGTATCTGTGTATGTATTTAATATCAAGTAAGGACAGTCCTTACTTTCATTAGTAAGACCTTTTGTAGACACCCTAATTTTACCAATTTTGCAGGATGGGTCTGGCGGTTGAGCTCAAATCCCTTAACCTAGGCCATTTGGTTCATGGAAACCCATTTGGGCCCATGAAGGCCCACTAAACCCTGATTGAGCCCATTTGGGCCCACT
>JAMKQA010032371.1:0-12547 GCA_024699735.1 Posidonia australis
GTGTAGTGGGCCCAAATGGGCTCAATCAGGGTTTAGTGGGCCTTCATGGGCCAAAATGGGTTTCCATGAACCAAATGGCCTAGGTTAAGGGGTTTGAGCTCAACCACCAGACTCATCCTGCAAAATTGGTAAAATTAGGGTGTCTACAATGTGCAAAAGGTAGTAACATGGCAAATGTGCGAAAACAATATAGCGAAATGAGATGTATGCAAAAGAAGACACCACTTAAAAAGAGCAAGGCATGGGAAAGATAGCATGGCTTGGAAAAATAAAGCATGCAAGAAAAGCCGAAAAAAAAGAGAAATCAAAGCGAAGCCGGGATCTGGTTATCCCCAGCGGAGTCGCCAGTTCCTGTAACCATGCCGACGGGGGTGGCCCACAAATGGGTGATATGTGTGTCCAAGCCACGGCAAAAAGAAAAGGGGGAAAAATGCAAGAAAATGTAGGAGTCACCACCTAGTCTATTATGGAAGACGTGGAAAACCATAAAGACATGAAAAATCATGCAAACAAACAAAAAGGAGCTGCGCAAACCAGAAATGCGGGTAAGGATCCCAGTTACGTGCGAGGAAGGTGTTAGGCACCCTCGCACGCCCGATAAATCGGTCTTCTAATGATTTCTCTTTTGCAAATGAAATGTCGGCTTTTCAGCCTTTTGCTGTACGCCCGAGGGCGTTATGCCATGCCATGCTATTGAGTGGTGTCTCGAGTATAGGTGCATGATGTGTAGGGGTGTGTCCTAATGCTCAGAAATATCGCTCGCGTGCCAGGCCGAGAGTTGATGCAAGAATATTGCATAATAAGATCAAAGATCTAATATCTTGAGCGATTTATCATCCTTGCTTTCTACATGCCTAAATGCAGGCTAAAATGCAGGAAAATTGTTGAAAACAGAGATGTGTCTTCCTAATGCATCAAGGAAGAAAATCAAATGAAAACCCAGAAGCAAATCGGGTCGAGAAAGCAAGCAAAACACATGAAAAACATGTTGTGTGCTACTGAAAAATAGACCACTGCGCCTGTTTGGTGCGCCAGACTGGTGCGTCAGTCTGGAGCACCACCTGTGTGCATCCAGGTGGGCCAGTAATGTATGCAGAGCCAAAAGTAGAAAAGCCAAGCAAAGCAAAATATCAGAGGGTGTACTCTGGAAAAGCATGCAGCAGAAATCATTCTGGAGAAACTTGGAAAACAAACTTTAAATGATTTAAAAATGTAAATGCAATGCAATGATCTTGAGCTCAAGGGCCTGAAGCCTCACACAAGATCTCATCTATGTGAACTAGATGCGGGAAGCAATGATCCAGCCAAGCCTCTGGATCATGGACTGATACACATGGCTCTCACTAGGGAGTAAGGTGCAATCAGTCTACCAGATTCAGCCTGGAGATGAATAACAAAGCAGAGAAAACAAATGGAAAACAGTTTGATTGAAAGCTGAAAACATGCAGGTGGCATCTTGGCAAACCAGAGAATCAATCAGAAATAAACAAGCTTAAAACTCTACAATAAAGCCATGCAAGTATGGTGCTAAATGCAAGTGCTCTGATCTCTGACCAGTCTGGTGCGCCTGCTGAGTGTGCCAGCCTGGTGCACAGGTTAGGTGCGACAGGGATATGCGACCTAGGGATTCTGGATCAGACTGTGACCTGATCCAGAACCCACCCAGCAAAGAGACAAGGGGGATCTATGCAAGTGTTAAAAGGCTCATGCCATGATAAAAACTGGGAAACATACTGCGAGTGCATAGGAGCAAGAATCATCATGAAAACAAAGCATTTGAAGCCAAAACAAGTTGATGGGTTCATGCATACAAATGTGTGAAATACTTAAGAACAAGCATGACCTGGATAAAATGAATCAAAACACGCATAAATGATGATCAAATGTGCATGCTTCTACGTGCAAGAGAATACATGGTGCGTGGCAAAAATATCATATGCAAGGAAACAATAGTTCATGTAGATTACATGCTAGAAGTGCAAACATGGATTAACATGGAGATGAAATGCGAGCCTGTAAAACATGTAAACCTCAAAACATGGAGCAAAATAGATCATTTGTAGTGTTTTAAGCATGCTTTATCCAAATACTGAAATGACATTAAGAAGATAAAAATGGAGGTAGAAAGCCTACCTCACGAAGTATTCCTTCATGCGATATCAGAGATAGAAAAACCCTTGTTGCTTTGGAAGGCTCTGGGACGCAAGAGGGTGCTCCGGGCAATGAAAATAAGCTGCTGGATTGGTGGAGAGGCTCGTGCAGAGGTCGGACTTTAGAGCAGAAAATGGCTTGTTGCAAGGTTTCTACTCAAGATTCTCAGCTCTCAGGATTTTTCATCTCTCTGAAAGTGGTGCCTATGGGGGTCCTTTTATAGAGAACTCTCAGGAATAAGTTACGGGTCTAAGGAGAGCCTCGCAGGCGAAGAGCCTGGAATATTCCACGGCACATTCGCTACTGGAGGTAACAGCCAAGGATGGTTGAAAGCCAGCAGTCGCAGCGTTGTGCGCCAGGGATGTGCGCTGGCTAAGTGCGCCACCTATGTGTGCTAGGTTGGTGTGCTAGGGTGGTGTGCTAGCTAGGTGTGCTAGGTTGGTGTGCTAGCTAGGTGTGCTAGGTTGATGTGCTGGCTAGGTGTGCTAGGTAGGTGCTCTCCCCTATTGGCCTGGTTTTTAGATTGGGCTGCGGGCTTGCTACGGGTTCAGGGATTGGTTCAAGGGTCAGCCTTATCCAAAGCAACATCCGGAGTCTTATCAATGAGTCACCTCAAAATCGGGGTGTCTACACTAGGTACCGTGACTCACTGTGTGGTTTTGTTTCCTGCACATATTTCTACAATTTTCCACCAGAAGGCCCGATTTTTGCTGTATGGATGATTTCCAGTGGATTTGGCAAAAATGAAAATAGCTTTGTAAGTTGTTTTATGATATGAATAATTTCCAGATGATTTGAAAGAAAGAGAATAGTTTGAAAAGTTGTTTCATAGCAAGGTCTTCAGTAAGTTTTCTCGTGGATTTCTCGTGGTTTTTTGTGGTTTGTGCACTAAGTGACTTTCTGGTCAATCATGTGTGTTTTTTTGGTATTTTCAACTACAGGTTTAGATGGCAGTTAGTGTTTTACTAGTGCATATAGTTGGGTTCATTAGCCACACACTACAAGTTCTTAGTAGTTTAGATATCATAGTTAGCCTTTAATTATTATGTAAATTTGTGTTTACTTTAATTGAACTGATGAAATTAGGGGTAACAGCTCGGGTCATTACAATACTTATCATGTCTACAGACTAGACATGATTATTAAGCAAGTCATTTTTGTGTTTCAAATGTAAAACCTGATAAGTACACAATAGATGCACGTTATCTAGTTATATATATAGTACACAACTACCTATATACTAAGTACACGTTATTATACTAGTAATTATTTAACCTTATTTTATCAATCATGATTATTGGCTTATTACTTTAGCACTTTAGCATTAGGATTTAGTCATTTAGAATTACGGTTCTTTGCGGTTTGAAGGTGCATGTATTCCTTGTAATTCAGCACTTCTATGAAGCATTATTAGTATTTCCATGTGTATGCTAATGGGCCAATACCATGCCCAAAAACACAATTCAACCCTACTCTAGAAATTTCTATTAAGAAAAATACTCCTAGAATCCAGAGCTCTCAACCCTTTCATGATATTTTATAGATCCATCCCTCTTCAAAATGTTCCACTCATTTCCCCCACCCTCTATCGTCAATTATAAATTGGGGTGAAGACCCCATGTCATCGACCATGCAACCAAGTGACGAAGCAAGTGCTAGTGGGTATTGTGTACATGTGTATTTATGTGTGAGTACATAGTGATTGATTATGAGTAGGTTAAGTATTGTGATTGGTAGGTATGTGTAGTATAATAATGTAGTAGTCGTGAGAGTGAGTTGTGCAAGTTTGTGTGATGTGTACAACTTACATTTTGGTGTATAAGTGTATAAATTATTAGTGTGTTGTAATACTTTGTCTTATTAATGGTATTATATTTCTATACATCTATACTCTTTAGTGTAGGTGTGTACTAAATGTGTAAACATATACTCTTGTCAAGCGGGTCGTTGTTTTGTCAAAACAACATGGTAAAACTAAATGTGTACTTAGCAATTCATGTCGTGTAAATACGACAATAGACAATTCATGTTTGACTTTAGCATACGGAACACAACAACTAAATGGGTCATGTTTTTGTTTGATACATGCATATAGTATACACATTTATACATGACATGAGAGGTACATGTGTAACACCCGTAAAATTCATTTTTGTAATTATTTACATTTTATGAATTTTATTCCTAGATGGGTGTTACTGTTCCAAGGCCCATTGTGTGGTTTTGTATTTTTAGGCTTGGGCCTCGTGGGCCGGCTTCTATTTGCGTGTCCCTGTGCGTGGTTTGGCACTGTGCATTGTGGCACTGTGCGTGTGGGGCCCGGGTGTGTGTCCATGTGGGGCCCACTGTGGGGTCCACGTGGGGCTCGCGTTTGTGGGTTGTTGGTTGTGGCTGGTAGTTGGGCGGAGTGGTTGGTTGCTCATGCGTTGTGCCGGTGGCTAAGATGCACAGGTGAGCACGTTCCCAACAACTCCGGGCACAAGCTTTATAAGCCGCACCGCACTTCTCCTCGCCGCTCATCGCCGCCTTCTTCTTCTTTCCTTCTCCTCCCCAACACGCACATCTCCTTCCCCACCCCTCCTTTGCTTCCTCCCCACTCCTCCTTCCTCTTTCCCCTCTTCTTCTCCGTCCACCCATATCCCCTGTTCCTTCCTCTTGCGCATCGTCGGATAGAGAGAGAGAGGGAGGGAGTGAAGTGGAGGGTTGCGGCGGTGCGTGGAGCTTGGGTGGAGCGTCCCCAAGGCTGTGGAGTGCTCCCATGGTCGTGGTTGCGCTGGAGTTCACCAGAGTCTACCAAGAATCACTGAAGGCATTTTTCAAGTATGCATCTCCACCCCATGTAATAGTGAGCATGAAATTGGTAGACAATGCTAGGATTGCATGGAATCTAGGTAAATTTACTTTCCTAGAATTTATTGTAATTTTATGATAATTTATAGGCATTTATGATGGTTGGTGCGTTTTGGGTCGTTTTGACCCTTTTGTCTTTCCAATTTTATATCTTGATGCATGGTAAATGGATTTTAGTTTTGTTTGTTGGGTTTTGGAGTAGACTCGAGGGTCTACACCATATATTTTATGCAAGATTTTTGGTGTTTGTTTAGGAGGTTTGATTGGAGGTCCCAGTTGGGGCAATTTCGGACGATAGGGTTTGGGTCGTTTTCTGGTTTCGCAGAATTTGACATACCGAAATGGAAATGGCATACCGAACCAGTGGATTTCGTTATACCAATTTTGTTCGACATACTTTTTTTCTATTCGTTTAGGTCCTCTGGTCGAAATTTGGCCTGAGTATTGACCGCTGACCTAATTCGGTCGACCAATCCAGATCGGCCTACCGAACCAGGGGTTTTCGGCATACCGAACCTATTTTCGGCATGCTGATTCTAGGCCCAAATGAGTTTATAAAATGTGTTTTCCGAGGGCTCTCTAGATTGCCGTGTTTTGTCCCTGTAAGATGGGATTGTGGGCCATCAGTGGTGGTCTCCTAGGACACCTAATGCGTTGTTTTACCGAGGTTTTGGAAGAATTTTCGAAGATATGAAAATTGTTTGGAAAATGTATTTCAAGGAAATAGTCAGCTTGTTTTGGAAAGTGTTTTTCCTAATTTTCTATGTGTGGGCCAAGACAGTGTGGGACCGTGTCGTCAGGACCAGGGAATGTGATGACATTCTCAGGTGGTCGAGCGCGACACCCTGGTTAAGGTCAAGGGCTGAGATACCTAAGGCTGAGGGGCGTCGGGTCCTGGAGGTATGAAACTCCTTGACTGTTGTCTCAAGGCTAGGATTGTGGTCCATGGGTTGAGGTGTCTTGTGGCATGACGAGGAGGTATGATACTCTTGCTGCCGCTGTGAGCCCAGAGGCGCGGGTGTGGTAGTATGACTCTCCCTCCTAAGCACCGTGTGTGAAGGACGTCGTGAGGAGGCGTACCCTGTGGTGGCCAGTGAGGGTGGGACACGTGCCCCGTAGCTGGTAACGTCGTGAGAGATAGGACAACCTTCCCAGTGAGGGGTTGGCTTTTGAGGGTTTTCCTGAGGAAGGGAATCGCAGGACGGTGAACGCTCCTGCACAGGGTGGCTGTCACCGTGGCAGTGCAGAACGCTGGGGTCGCACCACAGTGGACTGCTTGTGGCCAGAGTTAGGTTGCCTGGCACCGGGCTTCCCGACTCACTATGTGTGGTTTTGGCCATTGAGGGCCTTTGCTTGTGACTTTGGGCTAGTAGAGCCCTGGTTTGTGGTTTTGGCAGGTGTGGGCCTAATTTATGAGGTTTTTAGAAAATGGTTTGCGAAATGAATTTAAAAGGAAAGTAGATTATGGTTTTGTTTTCCGTAGTTTTTGTGGAGTGCGTACTTGGTGACTTTGGTCACTCATGCGTTTTCCTTGTGGTTTTGGTTTGCAAGTGTAGACATGCGTTTGGTTTAACGTAGTACATATAGATCGGAGTCCCCTAGCCACACACACAGGTTCCTGGTAGTTTGATATTTACTGTTTAGCTTTAATTTTCCTGTAATTTAAATTGTTTAAATTATTGTGGAAATATTTGGGGTGTGACAGATCTAGTATCAGAGCTCCAGGTTCACTAGGTTACACTACACCTAAGGTGTCTGGTCTAGAGACTCCATAGGTTTTGCATGCATGGTAGGGTTTGCACCTGATTTTTGCCATGGTTTTCTGGTTGTTGCTTTGTCTGTGGTGCAGGTACTTTGCCTTTCTCCGGCAAGATGCCTCCTCGTGGTCGTAAGGGCAAGGCCTTTGTCGTGGAGATCGAGTCCCGAGAGGACGTAGGCGGATGGAAGGCAGTTCGTGCAAGGCAAGATTTCCAAAGTCTGGAGCAAGGCACGATGTTGGTGCTCGAGTATGAGACTGAGTTCACCCGGTTGGAACGCTTTGCTCCTGCCTATGAGTCTGAGGAGGAGTAGGCATAGAGGTTTCTAGACGGCTTGAACCTTGGGCTATGTGTAAAGGTGATGGGCTGTAGGTGCCACATTGTGGAGGACATGGTTGGGATGGCTTACCGCTTCGAGGCGGAGCATCAGAAGTTTTTGGAGAGTCATCCCAAAGGGAAGGGTAAGTCTTCTTTTACCTCCCGGTTCTCTTTCTCTTGTCCTCCAAGTGCCGGTAATTTCGGTAGCCCTGAGAAGAAGCAAAAGGCGATGTTTAGTATTTCCTCTACAGGCCGACGAAGTTTTGCTGGGGGTAGCAGAGCTAGCCTCAGTCAGACAGGGTCCAGTGCTCCTGGTGGGAACTAGTGCTTCAACTGTGGTCAGGTGGGCCACATCGCTGCATATTGTCCTCAACCTAGGCGGACCTTAGCTCCTGTGGTGTGCTATAATTGTGGGAAGGCGGGACACATTCAGAGATCTTGTCCGAAACCACCTAAGAAGGCAGGAAGTGCACCGCAGCAGCCGACTAGGGGACAGGTGTTCACTATCGCAACTCCAGACGCTGGGTCTTTGGGAGATGTTGTTGAGGGTAAGGATGAATAGTTGGTTCTGTAATCCTCTAAGTTATGTTGTAATCTCCTTATAATATGGACATCTACTAGATTGTATGGATGTGTGGTGTTGTTTTGTTTGGCCATGAGGTTCTTTTATTGTGGTTGGCTAGATGGCCAAAGTATTGTTTGACTCAAGGAGTTCTTTCTCCTTTATCTCTGAGTCTTTCGCGGCGGTGTTGGGAGAGAGACCAGCTCGACTGGGCTTTCATCTCTGTGTGGTGACACTGCTGGAAGAGCACTGTTTGGCATGGAGGTATCTGCGGTCTGTCGACTTGACGCTGAATGGCAGAGAGTTTGACGCCAGCCTGATCGTGATGGACATGCAGGAGTACGATGTGATACTCAACATGGATTGGTTGGCGCAACAGTCTGCTTTGATCGACTATGCTTGGAGGAGAGTTTATTTTGGGTCTCCTGAGGATGAGTTTTTCTTTGTGCAAGGTGGGTGTTAGGGTGAGCCTAAGCTTGTCATTTCAATTATGAAGGCTTATAAGTCCTTGGTCAGGGGTTGCATGGGGTATCTAGCCAGTATAGTTACCTCCACTTCTCCTGAGTTTGGTGTTCACAACATCTCTATGGTGTGTGAATATCCTGACGTTTTCCTTGATGATTTGCCTGGTATGCCAGCTCACAGGGAAGTAGAGTTCTCGATCGATCTGATCCCTGGTTTTGGTGTTGTGTCGAAGCCTCCTTATAGCATGGCGCCAGTGGAATTACGAGAGCTCAAGACTCAGTTGCAGGATTTGCCAGACAGGGGGTTTATCAGGCCGAGTGTGTCTCCGTGCGGAGCACCTGTCTTGTTCGTCCGCAAGAAGGATTGTTCACTCTGACTGTGTATAGACTATCGGATGCTGAACTAGATTACAGTGAAGAACAAGTATCCCCTACCCCGCATTGATGACCTGTTCGACCAACTACAGTCTACATCGGTGTTCTCGAAGATTGATCTAAGGTCAGGGTATCACCAGATGAGGATCCGAGAACCAGACATTCAGAAGATTGCTTTCCGGACACGGTACGGGCATTACGAGTTCACGATCATGCCATTCGGCTTTACCAATGCGCTGGCTGCGTTCATGGATCTGATGAATAGGATTTTCAGCCTTTTTCTGGACCAGTTCGTTGTGGTTTTTGTTGATGACGTGCTGGTCTATTCTCCTGATGTTGAGACTCACGCCTTGCACCTGAGGGCAGTTTTGGATACTCTGAGGCGTCATCAGTTGTACGCCAAATTCTCCAACTGTGAGTTCTGGCAGAGCGAAGTCATGTTCCATGGCCATTTGATTTCTGGAGAAGGCATCAGAGTGGATCCTACCAAGGTTGAGGCAGTGAGTAGCTGGGAGCGACCCAGGACTGTGTCAGAGATCAAGAGTTTCTTGGGTCTGGCGGGCTATTATAGGAGGTTTATCAGGGATTTCTCCTCCATAGCCATGCCTTTGACAAAATTGACTAGGAATGGTGTTTCGTTTTGCTAGGACTAGAATTATGAGGCGAATTTCCAAGAGCTGAAGTCTCGTCTGGTTTCTGCCCCTATGTTGACTCTGCCTTTTGGAAGTGGTGGCTTCACTGTGTATAATGATGCCAGCGGCGTTGGGTTAGGGTGTGTTCTGATGCAGTATGGCAATGTCATCGCATATGCTTTGCGCCAGCTGAAGGATCATGAGAAGAACTACCCAACCCACAATTTGGAGATGGCTGCCGTAGTGTTCGTTCTCAAGCTCTGGCAACACTATCTCTATGGAGAGAAGTTTGAGGTCTTCACCAACCATCAGAGCCTGAAGTATATCTTCACGTAGAGGGACCTCAACCTGAGGCAGCGCCGTTGGATGGAGTATTTGAAGGACTATGATTTCAGTCTGTCCTACCAACCTGGCAAGGCCAACGTGGTCGTTGATGCCTTGAGTCGGCATACGCACATGATGGCGAGCTTGATGGTCAAGGAGTTGACCATGTTGGACGATCTGGTGAGTTGCAAACCAAAGCGGCAAGCTCGGAGAACGGTTGGTGCCTGGGTGGCCAACTTGTCTATTCGCTTGAAGCTATTAGAGTTTATTGACGCCTGTCAGCAGCTGAATCCGTTAGTTCAGGCTGTGTTTGGGAAGCTCAAGGCTGGTGGAGAGCCTCATTTCTCTATTGGGGCATATGGAGAGCTGACGTATGATATGCGTCTGTATGTGCCTGTAACCATGCCGGCGACAGCATCGGGCTTGGCGCGAAAGGCCAAATGCGCTAGGATCGGCAAAGTCACAGCAAATCAATAAAAATAATGATAAAATAGCAGGAGTCGCCACTAGTCTATTTAAAAGCAAAAGACGAGGAAAACCGCTTAAAACACTCAAATCATGCAAATAAGCTAATGGAAAAGAAGGTCTCAAACCAGAAATGGGCAAGGATCCCTATTACACACAAGGAAGGTATTAGGCACCGTCATGCGCCTGAAAATCGGTCTTTTAATGGGTTTCTCGTTTACTTATATGAAATGTTGACTTTTCAGCCTTTTCTATACTCCCGAGGGCGATATGCAATGCCATGCTATGGTGTCTTACGCTAAACATGGGTGTATGGGCTATAGGGTGTCCTAATGCTCAAAAGGATCACTCGTATCACGGGTCAAGCATTGATGCAAAGATATTGCATGAATAAGATCAAGGATCTAAGAACTCTGAGCAACTTTCATCCTTACTTTACTATATGCAAAATATCGTAAACCATGCATGGAATGGGCTAAAAACAGAGTAGGGTCTTCCTGGTACATCTAGGAAGACAACCAAAGAAAACCAGAAGCAAATCAAAACGGAAAAACATGCTAAAAATCATGTGAAAAGCCGCTGTGTGCTACTGAAAAACATGCTGATGTGCCTGTTTGGTGCGCCAGACTAGTGCTCCAGTCTGGTGCGCCACCTAGGTGCTCTAGTGGGGCCAGGAAGATGTGCCAAGGAAAACACCAAAAAGCCATGCAGTGCAATGTCATGTAATATAATGGGCTCCACAATGTTATGCAACGCAAAGTTTTTGTAAACTCAAGAAATGCAATTTAAATATCTAGGAAAATCCAAACATGAAAAGATAACATGGATCTTGTGCTCAAGGGCTGCAAGCCTCACACAAGATCACACCCTTTTCATGTCAAATAAAAGCAACAAGAATCAACCATGCTGTTTGGATCATGGGTTGATGCACAAGAATCTCCATATAGGAGTCCACGGGGCAATCAGCCTACCAGATTTCAGCGATGAGCTAAATATGCAAAGTGCAAAAGTCTTGAAAACAGTGCCATCTTGGGTTGAAATGATGCATGCAAAGACATGTAATATCAGGGAATCAACACCAGGAAAATCAGAGTCAAAATCATTCAGGAAACCATGCAGATGATGATGCAAACAGGGTAATTTGCTCTCTGACCAGAATGGTGCGCTAGAGTGGTGCTCTGGTTAAATGCGCCACTCTGGTGCTCCAGTTTCGTGTGCCAGAATGTTGCTCCCCAGAAAACCTGAATCAGACTACAGTATGACTCAAAATCTGGTCCAGATTTCAAAGATCGGTGATTTTTCTTTAATCAGATCAGCTATGCAGATGATAAAAAAACTAAAACATGATGAGACACAATCGAATGAAAGTCTTTTATCATTTAGTTTCAAATCATGCTAAATCATGGGTTAATGGTTGTATACTTGCATAGGATTCTGAAGAATATGCATGAGTGAATGAGATCAATAATATTATGCAAATGGTAAACAAAAAGAAGATATATTGACTGTTAACCTCCTAGCATATGATTGCATGAATCATGGTTCCTTGTGTAAAGAAACAGAGAAGAAAGACAAATTTACATAAATGTTAGAATGCAGATTTTTTGCATATAGATTTTACACATAAGGTATGTAATGAATGTGTCTTCCATCATATTTGTATTTGCTTCGATACACATTTGTAACTTGATGTACACAAGGGCAAGGGTGGTATTTGGGTCATGGATATAAATACCCATGGCCGCCCATTCTATGGCAATGTTGAAGAACAACAACCAAGCCCGATTTTGAGAGGAGTTCTTCTTCTCTTTTGTAGCAGCCACCACTATAGTGAAACCCACCTTTGAGAGAGCAATTCGTGGAGAACCCAGCAAGGGGAACCACTTTAAATCCTTTGGTGTTTGCATGATTGATCTCTTGGCATTTCTTCTCCTTGGTGGCAACTCGTTTCTAGGCATGCGGCTGGACAACACCTCTTCTACTCGATTTTTCTTCTCATTCCACTTGTTGATTTCATTTGGATTCATGGGGCTTTTGCTATTGGACGTATAAAAAGTGGTATCAGAGCATTTTTTAGAAGTCACAAGGTGGATTTGAATCCGTGAAGAGCGCTGGAACTTGAAGAAAAATCTGCAGCAAACCCTAGCCGCTGCCTTTGGACCCCCTTGGACTCCAGCACTTGAATCTTCCATTTCACTTGTTGAAATGGGTCTGTAAACTTTCTATAGTTTCTCCATATTGTTCCAAAGCTTCTGGATTTTTTGGGGAAATTTTTGTGAAGGCTAGTTTGTGGATTTGATCTTGGTGTACTTGCTGAATTTGGTGGATTTCTACAAATCGGATTTGAAGTTAGGGTTGCCAAGTGCTTTGATATTTGATTGCTTGTTGATAATCAGATCTTGTGCCAATTTTTTGAATTCGAGGATGTGCTTGAAGTTTGCCTAATTCGTGTTCAACAATTTCTGAAATTATTTGCTTGGTTTGTTGAAAGTTGAAGCAAGTAAAATACATCTTTTGCATTGATTTGGCAATTTCTGTAATTAGCAATTTGTGAAGGTGCACTTGGAAGTTGGTGTGATATTTTTTAAATTGCTCCTATCTGCATATTGTTGTGTGATTGTTGTTGCTTGAATTACACATTTCTGAGAT
>JAMKQA010032372.1:0-11565 GCA_024699735.1 Posidonia australis
ATGGGCTTGTGTGGGCCTAATTGGGTTTGTCTGCGCCTAAGTGGGCCTAGGGTTCTATGGAGTTAGGGTTTAGGAGTGGTGGTTGCAACCAGAGCGTCTTCCGGAGGAGCCTACCGTCGAGTGACTGCAAAATCGGGGTGTCTACAGGTAGACAACACTGCAGGGCATAAGATGTTGTCTTTTATGAACGGATTTTCCGGATACAACTAGATCAGAATGGCTGAAGAAGATATGGAGAAGACGTCTTTCATCACTCCATGGGGAGTCTTCTGTTACAGAGTGATGCCATTCGGATTGAAGAATGCAGGTGCAACATACCAGAGGTCTATGACAGCTTTATTCCACGATCTTATGCATCAAGAAGTTGAAGTATATGTGGATGACATGATTGCCAAATCCAAAGAGCCCAAGGACCATCTCACCTGTTTAAGAAGGTTGTTTGAGCGCTTGCGAAAGTATAAGCTTCCCTTGAACCCCAACAAATGTGTATTTGGGGTATCTTCTGGAAAATTACTGGGTTACATCATCAGTCAGAGGGGAATTGAAGTGGACCCTCACAAAGCCAGGGCTATTATTGACATGCCTCCTTTGACCATTGAGAAAGAGATTCGTGGTTTATTAGGCTGGCTACAATATATCAGCAGGTTCATTGCACAGCTTACGCCTATATGTGAACCCATATTCAAGCTGCTAAGGAAGAACGCTCAGACTTGCTGGAATGATGAATGTCAAGTGGCCTTTGATAAAATCAAGCAGCTTCTGGTGAAGCCCCCAGTTTTAGTTCCCCCATGCTAGGACGCCCTCTGCTATTATATCTCTCCACAACACAACATTCCATGGGCGCAGTTCTAGGGCAGCATGATGAATCTGGGCGTAAAGAGAAAGCTATCTATTACCTCAGCAAAAAGTTCAATGATTGCGAGGTTAAATACAGCCCAATAGAAAAATCTGCTTATCCCTGGTGTGGACCACGCAGCACCTCCGGCATTATATGATGGCATATCTGGTATTCTTGTTATGTCGGCATGACCCTATCAAGTATTTGTTCCTGAAGCCAGCATTGGTGGGCAGATGTGTTAAATGGCAAATGATGTTATCCCAATATGATATCACCTTTGTCACACAGAAATCCATGAAGGGACAAGCCATGGCAGATCATTTGGCCAACTTACCTTTGCCAGAATATCAGCCTTTGCAGACCCAGTTCCCAGATGAAGATATATTGTTTACAATGGGCGAGGAGGGGCTGGAAGGGCCTCGGAATGAGCATCAATGGTGTCTGTACTTCGATGGTGCAGTCAATAAACAAGGAAGGGGTATCGGTGTAGTTCTAGCGACACCACAAGGACAACTTTTTCCCTTTGCAAGGAAGCTGACTTTCGAATGCACCAATAATGAAGCCAAATATGTGGCCTGTATTTTAGGCTTACAAGTGGCAAGGGACCAAGGTGCCCGGGAACTCCACGTGTTTGGCGACGCAATGCTGGTTATTTCGCAGGTCAATGGTGACTGGAAGACAAAGGACCAGAAGTTCGTACTATATCATGAACATTTGTTGAAATTGACTAAAGAATTTGAGGATGTCAAATTTTCCTTCATGAAACGAGCTAAGAATGCATATGCAGACGCTCTGGCAACTCTGGCATCATGGTTATCACTCCCAGAGGCACAGGCTATAGACATTTCAGTCACATGTATTGAACAGCCAGCACATTGCATGCATATCCAAGAGGCGCCATCATCAGCTGAATTGCCTTGGTATAATGATATTAAAGCTTTTTTGGAGTCTGGCATTTTCCCTCCCAGCATTTCTGCATCAGATAAGAAGACCTTGACACAGTTAGCATCCAAATATGTGCTCGAGGCCGAGCAACTATACAGAAGGTCTTATAATCAAATGCTTCTCACATGCGTAGACAAAAAGGAGGCAAACATGCTAATGTTGAAAGTCCACGCAGGTACCTACGGCCCACACATGAATGGAATTTTCCTAGCCAAGAAAATTATGTTGCAGGGGTATTTCTGGTCCACCATGGAAGCGGACTGTTGCCAATTTGTCAGAAGATGCCATAACTGCCAGATACACTGCAATTTTATACATGCTCCCCCGCAACAATTGCATAGCATGTCATCGCCCTGGCCATTCTCTACCTAGGGAATTGATGTTATCGAGGCCATTCATCCTGCTGCATCCAATGGGCACTGTTATATCCTAGTAGCCATTGATTATTTCACAAAATGGGTCGAGGCGGCATCATACAAGACAGTCATGGCAGCCATTATAGAGAAATTCATCAAGAATAATATTGTCGCCAGATATGGGGTCCCATTTGCTATCATTTCCGCATAGCAAAGAGAGTTGAGGATTTCCTCCAGAGTTGCAAGATCAGACATCACAGATCCTCCCCCTATCGACCGTAGATTAATGGGGCAGTAGAGTCGGCTAATAAAAATCTGGTGAAAATCTTGAAGAAGATGGCCGAGACTCATAAAAATTGGCATGAGAAGCTGCCTTATGCATTATGGGCCTACAGGACCTCCATCCGAACGTCAACAGGAGCAACACCTTATTCTTTGGTGTATGGCATGGAGGCGGTCCTTCCCTTTGAAGTCAAGATTCCATCGTTAAGGATCTTGAAGGAGGCAGAATTAGAAGAGGTTGAGTGGGTACAGGACCGTAATGTTCAGCTAGATCTAATTGATGAGCACAGATTGCAAGCTCTGCCTCATGCCCAATGCTACCAGAAGAGAGTGGCCCGAGCTTATCAAAAGAAAGTCCGTCCTAGAAGCTTTGAACCAGGAGACTTGGTTCTGTGTGCCATTCATTTGCCCGATGTACGGGGAAAATTTAGGCCTAACTGGCGCGGACCTTTTGTGGTTAAGGAGGCCTTGTCAGGGGGTGCAATCATTCTTGAAGGCATGGACCATACAGAGCAGTCAGAGCCTGTCAATGCCTCCTACTTAAAGAAGTACTATCAGTGACTCTTAGTCAATCCTAACGCCTTGCACCATGAGCCATGCATTTTCATATTTTATTATATTTTTATTACATTCTAGCACAACAAGAATCATATTCTACACCTTTGTTCTTTTTGCATAACATCATCATCAATGCCCGATGAGGAAAATTGGAAGCCTGCCTGCGTAAGACATGTCAAGTTCTCCTCATGTGCTACCACCCTAGAAGCTTAGGGTGTGAGAGAGAGATTTCAGAGAAATGGGCTAAATGAACAAATCCCCAGGGGACCTATTTCTCCAGAGGGAGGAAAAAATGTTAGGTCTAGAGAGAGTGTGGACATTAAAGAAAGGATACATTGACCTGGGAGCATAAAAGAAAATAGGAAGACAGAAGCAGTAGACAGAAGCTAAGCTCCACTGATAGAGGCATGTGAACAACCTTACTCCTACCATACAACTTGGAGAGGAGTCGGAGCATGCACTTACTAAGCCCACATGATCAAAGGGACTAGCCACCCCTTCAACACAAGGGAAATAGTAGCCACCCCCTCAGCCTAAGTGTATTTTACCTCCAAGCAGGAGTAGGGCAGGTTTAGCATGCCTATGAGGGAGAAAAGAAAATGAATCCTTAAAAAAAGTAGATATAGGGCCCCAAGAATTTGGCATGAGGCCCATTAATCTGAGGAGAGCCACAAATAAACCTAAGTGCCTAGGTTAGTGTCTCATGAATCGAGGACAGCGTCACCTCCTGCAACTGGCAAAATAGGCTTCCTTGGCGCTGAGGGCACCAATATATATTAACCCTTTCTTTGCATTCACACTTTTTGCACAACATTTAGTTTTTTAGTCAAGCATATTTGCATTTACTTTGCAAGGCATTTGGCCGTATTTCGACCAGGGGCATGCCAGTTGCCTTTTGAGTCGTAATTCGAGCAAGTAGGCATTCGGCTAGGGGCATGCTAGTCGCTTCTTGAATTAGAAGAATCTGAGACCAGGGGCATGCCGGTTATTTAATCTTGAGAGCAATTGTAGAAATACATGAACAAATACAAGCAATGCAAAATGACATAAGTGCCAATAATCTTATTGTGGTCCATCACTGATACATGTATTGCTAATCAATTCTGGGCCTTTTTGAACTGCTAGCCCCTGTGAAACCAGTACCGCTAGGTGGGATCTCGCTCAAAGGCCATGTCTCCCGTATCTCGGCTTCGTATTCCACCGTACAGCCGGAACCTTCAATAATGGCAAGATCAGAGGATTTGATGCCAGCCTGCGTCTTGCGGGCCAGTTCTGAAGTTGTTGCATTTGAGCCAACTATATACCTCTTGTACCGGTCAAGGCAGGGACTTTGCTCAATAGAATCCTGGAAGAAGCCGAACTGGCGAAGGACCCGGACGGGGTGATACTCCACACCTCCCGAAAACCCAGGAAGGACTGCGAGCCGCATATCCTTGGCATTGAAGAAGGCAGTAAAGGTTCTTGATGCCGAGGATATAATGCACCATGTCACTGAATCCTCATCAAGATTCTGCAGTCTGTTGCACAGCTCTTGCACCCCTGGAAGTGTCCTAGAATGGTGGGTACGGCTATAGGCTTCAAAAGCAGAGGGCCGAGGGTGTAGAATCTTCATTCCCATATGGGCAGCAAACCAAGCCTGGCAAAGAAGGAATCATGATTAAGAAAAGCATAGTAGAATATTTAAGAATAAAATGGTTTGCTTACCTGTACCAGGGCACCACACCCATGGAAATGGCGGGAGTGCTTCCATGCCCGATCCAAACCAACATAGGTTTCAGCAAGAAGAACAGGAGCCAAATCAATCTGGCGAACAACCATCACCCAAGCTATCTCTGCCACCTCGATAGCCATAGTCGTCCGGCCATGGCTAAAAATAAGCTCCCCGAGGAAGCGCAACACATAGCTATAAAGCCACAGGATGCCCAAGGAAGAACGGGCACCGATGATCTCATCAAAATAGTCCAGGCGCACCATGGTTGTAGATCCGTCTCTGTAGACAAGTCTCTCCTCACAGACATCTTTGGCCACGCCCGTGAGTCGGCTCAAAACATGAACATAGCTGTCATGGCAAGTAAAGACTGGAGGGGGCATGAATGGTGACAAGCCGCAAATCCGTCTGACTTCCTCCAAAGTTAAAGTCATCTCTACCTATCCAAAGCGGAAAATGTGCAAGGTCGGTTTCCAAAATCGAGCTACAGTGCACAACAGATGCCAGTTAACCTCCACCTTAGCTATACTTAGAAGGGAGGAGGAAATGCCCTAGACCCGTAGTTGTTCACGATCAGCAGTTGTCAAAACATCAATCCAGCCACGTAGAGCATCTGAACAGTGTTTTGGTGTCACCATGGTGGGATAACTCTGTGAACACAGATTTGAGCCAAATATGGCAGTAAAGGGGGGGTGCAGAACTTAACATAAACATGAAGCAAACAAAGCAATCCAGCAGAATATGATCCAAAAGTGAATGCAGAATCAAGAGACATATTCAGAATATGTTGCTAGGATAGAATCACAGAATGCAAAATCTGTAGCAAAGCACAAGAAATCAACAGAGAAAAACAGCAGAAAGCATATATTTACAGAAGTACATACCATTGTCATGTAGAGTATAACGCGGCCAATGCTCAGAAAGATCAAAGAAAGGAGCAAAAAGCAGAGATCTAGTACCATTTTTCAGAAAGGACGGTGACATCTCTCACAGAATGTGAGTTTATATAGGGAAAACAAAAAGGGGTTTAAGCAGAAAAGGAAAACAAACTCGCCATTTTTTAGAGGCGCATCGGAAGGGCGCACCTAGGCAGCGCACCTAGGTGGAGAATGGAATGGCTGCCAATTTCAGCGGCACCTCCCCTGAAATATGGACCTCGCCAAATCGGCGCCATTTATTTGAACCTACACAGAGAACCTTCATACAACATACACATAAAACCCCAGGGGGGCACATCACAGAATCTGGATTTTTATTAAAATTTCAAAACAGGTTACAATATTCCACTATTATTACAAAGCTTGGAAAGAACTGCAAATACAGAAAAGTCTTACCCTGCAAAATAACAGATATGTCAGGCGTGCTTTGAGCTGAAAATGATAAATTTGCAAAGTAAAAGTCTTACCCTCTTTCGGCGGATATCGGCATAAAAGGTGCCAAATTGTTCTTCAAAGCCCTGTGGATTGTGACAAATGTCAGACTTGTATAATTCACATATCAGCAATATTAAGCAGAAGTGGTAATCATGTACCTTGGCCCAGTCGGAGGCATACCACATCCCGCGCTAGCTATCCCGCACTGCCTCCTCGAATAGGTATGGCTTCCCGACACGCCTGTACCAAGCCAGATAATCTGTGTAGTTGACCTCCCAGAGGGCATGTTTGTCCTGGGAAGCCATAGCAGCTGCATGCCGGCTTCTGGCAACTGAGCGAGTCGTAGTCGGGCGATCCATATCAGGAGGAGGAGGGGAAGGAATGCAAAACACGTTCAGGAATTGATGCCGCACGTGCCCCGGAAGGAAATAAGCCGACTTCTTCATGTAATAAAACTTCACCTGCTTGTCCCTAAGAACGCGGCCAGAGTTCAGAGGAGCCCAGTCAAAGCTATCATATCTCGAGAACGGGCGCAGATGAACCTGTTTTGAAGTAAGAAATATATATAAACAATCTAAGCAAGCATTAGAGGATATAGCATAAAAAGGAAGGCAAACTTACATCCTCGAGCTCTACTAGGTCCAGTAGATAATAGTAGGACTCGTAGCTATAGACCCCAGCAGTAGCCCGATGGTCAGGCTTGACCCACTGGCGGGGAAGGGGCAGAAGCTTGTCTTAAAGGTGGCCGAAACTATGCCCTCTGGTAATTTGCTCCATGATCCAGTACTAGAAATGGCAGACAAAAGTCAGTTTATCAAAAATTTAGCATAAAGGAATTTTTTTCTGCAAAAGTAATGAAAGCAAATAAGTACTTACAGTCAGCAAAGGGTATAGCCCCACATAAGAGCGGTGCCCAAGCTTAACCACATTGTCAAGCCCGCAGATCAGCCAGGTGTAACTATCGCCGAGCCAATCATAATGATCCAGATTGGTTAAATACGCTATCCAATCAGCACGAATGCAGTAAGCAGATCAATCACAGAACATCATGGCTAGAAGATCCAGCAGAAAATGCCTCAGTACAAAGTCTGCCTCCTCGCTATCAGGCTCGGGGTTTGGCCAGAATTTGTCCCACTCTCTCAGCCATCCTACTGTGATCATGTATTTCCCCCGAGGTGGCCTTGGAGGAACACGGCCCAAATGTGCAGGAGCAAGGTGCATACCGTGAGTGGTCTCACCAATAATCGGCTCGTTACCGAAGGGAAGACCCGTCAACATAGCCCACTGATCAGGCAGGACGGTCAGCTCTCCGAATGGAAAATGGAAAGTGTGTGTCTCAAACCTCCACCTTTCCACCAAAGCCCTGAAGTTATAATGGCTGTGAATGATTGGTATGCGAAGCAAACCTCCAAATGGGGAGCGGTGTAGGAGGAAGTCCTACAGAAAGTCCGGTAGACGATGGAAATGGTTAAGCATCGGGCCCCAGTGGCATCGCATGATCCGGTTTGTGTCTCCCTCCTGAAATGTCAAGAACAGAATTAATGCCAAGTCAAGAGAAATTAAAGCTTGTTAAAGTAGGAAGATTACCCCAAAATCTGGACCCTCACAGATGTGATGGTCGCTTAGCAGCCGCCCCTTAAAATTGCCGGACACCTGAAAATGCATTAGTCAGATAAAACACCAGATTTATATGCACATTTACTTCCAGTTTGGGCTTACCTCGGCAGGGACAGCAGGATTTGAGCTGCTAGAGGCACGTGACCTCGAAGAACTACCTCGCCGGCGGGGGCGAGAGTTAGACGACGTATCTCAGGAAGGCTGTGGGGTTCCCTCCTATGGAACCGGATCATCCTGCAATGGGAGCAAGGACCAAATTAAAGTAAAATAGCAACAACAGGCATGGTAAACGCAAAATGTTTAAGCCCAAAGTCAAAGTCAGGTATTGCATTACAGGCAAAGGTGAAGGCATAGCATTTAAATAAAGCACTATGGCATATGGTGACAGAAACGTGGGTAAAATAAGCATGTAATTACAACTCAACATCAGAAAAAGCAAGTGGTTACATGAAAATATAAAGAGTTATGAGGCACTGTTGATGTTCTTGCTATTTGTATTTACAAGGTGGGACATGCAACTGTTGTTATGAAGGATTGGACATGAAACATTCTGTGCCCATGTATGCTACCATTTTACTCAAGCCTAGTTCAGCAAATAAATGATTTAAAATATCCAATTTGATTCAAAGCAACTTATGATTAAATTCAGAAAATGGAATCACATTTCAAATGGCAAAGGAAAGCAGCATGGCATTCAGTCAATATATAGCAAAACCTTTTTGAACCCAAGCCTTGAACCACAATTCAATCTGCCAAAAAATAAAACAAAAAAAGGAAAACATCACCCACATCACCACTTTAGCCTGCCACCAGCACACGACCAACATTCCATTATCACGGCCCGTTCCACCTCCACCATCACACGGTCGACCCATCATCGCCACACAGCCATCCCACTACCACTATCAGCCATCACCTCCAACTACAACCGCACGCCATAGCCCCAGCCCGCCGGAGCATCGCCGGTGACCAATCATCAACCCGTGGCCACCAAGCCAACGAATGTGGCATTGTGTCTCTCCCCACTGCCATCCACTCACAGCTGCCAACCCACCAAGCCCAGCAACCAACCCTTCTATAACCCGCAACCATCACCTAGCTGCCCTCCTAGCCGCCACTCGCGCAGCCCGCCGGAACCCATGAGCCGCCGGCCATCCAAGCAAGAAGCAAGCAAAAACTCTAGCACAGAGCAAAAATACAAGAGGGGAGCACGAGATTACCTTCGTCGGCAAACCCCTGTCCAGCCAGTCTTGAAGGGTCCGGTCCATCGCCACCGCAACTAGCCGTTGATCCTCGCCGCACCTCGTCGACGCGCCTCACGCCCGCACCAGCCGAGAGCACCCCGTCGGCGCACCTCCTGCACGCCGCTGCCGTAAGAGGATGAGAGGGGTGGAGAAAGAGGAGAGATGAAGAGAAGAGAAGGGGAGGAGGAATGGGTTTTCGAATGAGGAAAGGGAGTAAGGTGGAAGAAGAAGAGGCGTGCCCTTTGAAAGAAAAAGGAAGATTTTTTTTCACAAAGTATATGTATGCATGTAAGTGTTGCTTCGGCGATATGAAGTCAAGCAAACTAATAGCAGAACTTTGGGAAAAGGTAGGCAGCACAAGCACCCTTGCAGTTCCAGTAAGCAGGGAGAAATGCAAAATATTCCTTGACGATTATGACAGTTATCCAGTGAGACCCACTTGCAAAATAAGTCAAGGCTCAAAATGCAAAACAGCGGTGGAAATTGCGTTTCAACCCCTAGCACTTCACGGCTTACACTCCAAGAGCAGAATATACAGTGTCAAGCACATGCCCACAAAATGCACCAGATGGGGTAATTTGCAGAAAACCCCCTACGTTTCGCAAGTTTGCAGATTAGTCCACAAAGGATGTCGGAAGTTTAATTTGAAGTAGACATTTGTTGATATACAGTAGAATCTCAAATGTCACAGCACAATGGTGATACAGTAATCAGAAGGCTGTCATGATTGGTCAATTTGCAATAAAGCCCTCAAGTTTTGGATATTTGCAAATAAGTCCTCACCTTTTGCAAACAATGCCGCATTCAGTCGAAGATTCTGCACCGCAGCGTCACCAATCTCTTCTTACATCCTCACCAAAACTCTAGCAAGAAGAGATTGTACATGCATCTTAACAAGAATGTCAGTTTCTGCACCGCAGCGTCAGCAACCAACATATTTACCGATTTTCCTTCCTAGGGGGACCATCCAAGGATCATCGCTTTGTTTTTCAGGATCTCCTTCCGAGCGGATGAGATCCTTCTACCCCTTTTAGATTTTCACGGGGGCGAAATCCAGCTTCCTGACTTTGACCAGGCGGTCAACATCATTTGCCCATTTTGGATTTTCGCAGGCACAAAATCCAGCCTGTTGACTTTGACCGAGTGATCAATGTCATTTGCCCCTTTCGGATTTTCGCGGGTGCGGAATCCAGCTTCCTGACTTTGACCAGGCGGTCAACGTCATTTGCCCCTTTTGGATTTTCGCAGGCGCAAAATCTAGCCTGTTGACTTTGACCGAGTGGTCAATGTCATTTGCCCCTTTTGGATTTTCGCAGGCGCGGAATCCAACCTGTTGACTTTGATCAATCGGTCAATGTCATTTGCCCCTTTTGGATTTTCACAGGCAATCCAGCTTGTTGACTTTGACCGAGCGGTCAACGTCATTTGCCCCTCCTGGATTTTTGCGGGCGCGAAATCCAGTTTGCTGATCTTGACCTAGCGATCAAGGTCATGTTCCCCTTTTGAATTTTTGTGGGCGTGAAATCCAGTTTGCTGATCTTTGACCAGGCGGTCGAGGTCCTTTCCCTGTTTTGGTTTTTCGCGGGCGCGAAATCTAGCTTGCTGGCTTTGACCGGGCGATCAAATGTCATTTGCCTCTCCTAGACATTCGCGGGAGCGGAATCCAGCTAGTTGACTTTGACCGGGCAGTCAAAGTCCTTGCTTTCTCGGATTTCCTTGGGCAGGAAATCCTGTGGTTTGACCTTTTTGACCAGATGGTCAAGGTCCTAGCCCTTTTCTCGGATTTCCTTGAGCAGGAAATCCTGTGGCTTGACCTATAGATAGTCAAGGTCGTAGCCCCTTTCTCGGATTTCCCTGGGCAGGAAATCCAACTGCTTGACCTTTCGACTAGGCGATCAAGGTCATTATCCTTTCTCTTCTGGGTTTCGTGGGCGCGGAATCCAGTTGTTTGAACCTCTGACCGGGCAGTCAAGGTCCTTTTGTTTCTCTCTTCTGTTTTGAGTTTTCGCGGGCGCGAAATCTCTTTGTTTGCCCTTGGTCCGTGCGGACAGGGCCCTGTTTTGCTTGACAAATGGTATGTTTGTCATGCCCCTTTTTCTTGGGCTGGTATCCCCAACTACTCGGTTGACAACCGTCACGCTGTCAGGCGATCGGGATGACAAGACTTGTTTGACTTGTCATGTCCCACCTCCTTAGGTTGATAACCTCAATAATCCGACTGATGAGTCCGACAACTTATCATTTACCTACCCATGGTTTCCTCTGTGTGCAGGATTTCTTTATCTTGTTGCCTTGTTATTTCAGCATTAGCATCAGCATCGCATCATCTTGCAAGCACCCATTCTTGTGTTAGCATCCGCTTGGCATCGGCTCTTGCATTTTGTTTTTCACATTGGCATCACATCCCCAGCATTTAGACCAGTTGTTGCATGCATTTCGCATTCGCATTTGCATTTGGCAACAAGGCATGATTTTCGGTGCATCCGCTGAATAAGTGACTCACTGTCTACAATAAACACCATCCTTCTGTAACCTCAAAGTGGGGGTATCTTGTCAACCCTGAGCATCGGTCTTGGTTCCCTTCGTCCCTCGACCTCGCTCAGGGAGGGGCATCTGTAGACACCCCGATTTTGAGGTGACTCAT
>JAMKQA010032375.1:0-12703 GCA_024699735.1 Posidonia australis
ACAGTCGCGGTCTGGAAACGGCTGGGCGCCTGCTTAGTGCGCCTGGTTGGTGCGCCTAGTTGGTGCGCCTGCTTGGTGCGCCAACTTGGTGCGCCAACCTGACTCAGAAATTTTGTTTGGGTTCTGGCTAATGGGTTTGGGGCTCAGTTCAAGGGCTGATCACATCCAAAGCAACATAGAGATACTCATTTCCGGGTTACCTCAAAATCGGGGTGTCTACAGATTGTGTGGGTTCTCGATTAACTGGGCCAGCGACAGGATGTCGTCCAACAACTTCCTCGTACTTTGTAGTCTTCTTCCCTTCAAAACAAATAGAACTAAAGATTCTGAATTAGACCCAGGTGTAAAAAACCAGTATCAAAATAGGAACAAATAACATGAATAAATGAACTACATACTAACCAGGGATTGTCCCCACATGCGTATGCCATGGGATATTATATGAATGCAAAGTTTTTATGAGAAAATAATGAATAAAATTGGAAGATACTACCTTCCCCCTTGGTGCATTGATGTGGGGGTTGGAGGAAGTGAAGGCCTGACATAGCTCCGAAGGTGTGCTTTGGCATGGACAAAATGATCTCTAGTGAATCTAAAATATCTCATGGGAGATGAACATGGACGAGGGACTGGAAGCTCCCTCTCTCTCATGATCTCTCTTCTCTAAGCTCTAGTGTTTCAATGGAGACTCTTAGGGTTTTGAATGTGCCTTCCCATTAAACTCTTGACCTAAGGGTCTTTCAATAGAGTTTGAGGGCTCCAGATCTTATTAATGATGACTGAAAGATCAATGGTTAGAATCAAATTCATTAAAATAGTAAAAAAATTCCTTTTTAAATCTTGTCACCTATTGAACAGGCGACAAAATTATTATGTCGCCGCATATATAGGCGACGAGGCAAAAGATCTCGGAATCTGTGCACGTGGTGAATCAATCGCCAATTGGCATGAAATCTACCACGTCAGCTAGTCGCCTATCTATATGGCGCTAAGAAACTAAAAAGGAATTATTTTGAAAATTAAGATCCCAAAATACCCTCATGCAAATCTATTAACAGATAACGATCAAATCACTAATTTAAAATCATATTCGCAATAGAAAGATTTGAAATAAATTCCAAATTCAATTCTAAACTGAAAAGCTAAGTAAATCAAATTTGAAAATTCAAATCACCAATATTTAGGAAAATATCTGTCAAGATCAAGGATAAATCAATTTTAACATACATTGGCAATCTTATAGATATTTTGGATTTTACCTTTATTTTTTTTGACATTATCTTGAATTAAATGTAAGCTATAACATTAAAATGTGATAATTTATCATAAAATTTCATTTTTGGTAAAATAAAGATAAGTATTCTCAATTATCAAGTCATCCAAATTTCAATAACTTTCTGGAATTATTTGGTATTTATCGTGAATCATATGATATATATATAGATATTTAAATGTTAGAGAATTACAGAAATCACAACAATTATGATAATATTCATAAATATCCCATATGCCATATTAAAGCGTGGGATGACAAAGAATCACGAGACAGACAATCAAGATGTTAGTCACCTACGCCTGTGGCGCCTAGTGGTTTCTAGTCACCTCTCAAGGTGGTGACTAGACTTATCACCTCTCACCTCGGCAACATCCGGGTCTTTTACAGTTTACCCCTTGTCTTTTATCTTAATCCACAAAGATCTATTAAAAACCCAGAAATACTTCAAAAATTCCATGAAATCATAGAAAATCTAGAAAATAGGTTATAAATCCTTAGCCATGTGATCTGGGATGCCACAAAGGTTCCTATCCTAGATGAACTCTAGGAAATGTGAAAATAGGATATCTACAGATGCCCCTCCTTGGAGTTTATCTTGGAACAAGATTGGCTCCAAGGTAAGAAGGATATCCCCATTGAGCATTTCCTAAAATAAGAAGCTCACTCAGAAACGATCTACCACAAGGTTCGAAAAAGTCTACACTATACCTATTGCTTTAGGGACATGGTCGCACAGCTAAAAGATGAGAAGATGAACAGACTCGGTTTCTGGACATGGTCTCATAGCTGAGTGGTTCAATAAACAGAGGGTGTTGTCATATTGAAGGCTCAGGCATGGAGGGGTAAAATCGGTTTCGGAGCTATGTGTCACAGTCGATGTCGAGACCATGTCAACCATGTAGAGTAACACTTCAATTGGGCAGAAACTATGATGACCATGAGGAAATTATCCAATCGTCGGTCAAAAAGAAAAGAGAATTAAAAATGTCATCATATTGAAGGCTCAGGCATGGAGGATGTAATGCCCCGATCCCGGGCATGCTACCAAAACACAATATCAAGCATAATTACACTAATTACAGAAACATCAAATTACTATAACTAAGGCTCACCTTTAGGATCACAATGTGCGGCTAGAAGCTCCAAGTCCAACACCGGAACTCGGCTACACACGATCTGCACCTGAAAACCAAATAGCTCACGTGAGTAACATCAAAGTCACCCAGTACGCGCTTCAAAACATACAAACCACAAAACCTCGGCAAAACCATAAATCTCATTTTTTCAAAACTTGGTTTTCTCTTTTTTTGAAAATCATCCTTTCTTATATTACACAATCACTTGGGAATTCAATCCCAATCCATGCTTTTTCAAAAGCCATGTTTCCCTTTCTTTTCTCAAGACATTTGGAAATTATTCCAAAACCACTTTTTCTTTCAAAACATTCCTTTACAATTCTTTC
This sequence comes from Posidonia australis, assembly GCA_024699735.1. Taxonomy (NCBI): domain Eukaryota; kingdom Viridiplantae; phylum Streptophyta; class Magnoliopsida; order Alismatales; family Posidoniaceae; genus Posidonia; species Posidonia australis. Next base: position 2,739 of record JAMKQA010032375.1, read on the forward strand.
AAAAACCTTTGGAATTCATTTTCCAAAACATTTCCATTTCCAATATTTGGGATTTCTTCCCAAAACACACTTTCAAATTCACATTTCAGACCAAATCCAGCCTAAAACACAATGCCCCATTGGGCTCAAAACCAACTCATAAACACAGGCTGGCAACTGGTTAAAACATCATCATTTCTTTTCAGGATTTTAGGACCATTTCATCAGTCCAACCCTGACCAAATCACATTTCTCTTTCTTTATTCATTACCACTTTTCTGTACTGTTGTTACCTTGATTAGGGGTAACCAGGTACACAAGTGGTAGGCGAGGACATCCTTCCCCTACCTTTCTGCACTGCCGCGTTGAAATTCCCCGTGCGGGATGTCACCGCCCCGGCCAACCAGCCTCAATTTCATTTTAATATGTGCACGGGGATACGTCTCTGTCTAACGCCTCAGTCGGTGACCCGAACAACTAGGTCCAATGACCCAGGCTCAGCCTACACCGTCAGTGACCTGAACAACTAGGCTTAAAAGCCCAGGCTCAGCCTACACCGCTATGAGCTCGACAACCACATTATCAGTGTTTCATTCTTCTCGTTGCAGAATTCTATTTCCTTGCTACACTTGACCCTCCACTAGGGTCCCAACTCAAGCCATGAAAACCATTCTTAAAGTCATAAATTGGTTCTCATGCCCAAAACCACATAAAACCATCTCTTTCATTCATTAATAAGGTCTAAAACCCAAAACCACACCCAAATCCATTTGTTTGGGGTTCCACATGCCTCCATGTCATTACATGGGGAAACATCATTCATATAAACACAACATACCCATCAAACCATTTAACATTCATTAAAATCCATGTTTAAGCATATCAGGTTCAGGGCAAAAACGGCAGACCAAATTTTCAATTCGGTATTCTGAAATTCCCTGTTTTGGTATACCGAAAATTTTTGGTATGCCGAAACCACCTGTTTCAGTCGAACGTGAAATTTCGGTCTACCGAACCCAGGGTTCTGGCTTAATTTGCTAGGATTTCAGCATACCGAATTCCTCGTAGACAGGGCACACTCCTTTCCGAGCAGTGAAAAATCGCCCCATGTGGGAGTCCTGATCGGACCCCCCCAAACATTCACCAACAATTTCCATAAAATCATGGGGTGTAGACCCTCAAGTCTACTTCAAAACCCCTCAAACCATTCATGATTCCATCAACAATATAGTTCAAACGAAAATCATAAGGGGAAGGGGATCAAGAACGGCTACTATCGCCTTCAACCCCAAAATCACATTTTCCCCACATACACCAATCCTAACCGCATGATCTCTACATTCTCATGCCATACATTACATTCCCAATCATTTCATGATTTTTCTACAATTTAACATGAATTTCTTTATGATTTCTCATGCATTTCCATCATTATTCTTCAAGGAACAATAACGGGAGAAGGGGGAGGGATCGCGTACCTCTCCGGTGGCTTGCGCAACTCCGACGAGTTCACCGCACCCTGGCGTCGCCACGGTGAAGCTCCAGTGAACCTCGACCCCTGGTAGAAGCACACACACGCAAACCCTCCTCCCAGCTCGCGTGCCCTCACTTCCTCCCCTCTGCCTCCCCTTCCCCACCACACTCCTCCCTTAGCCATGTCCGCCTCCCTCTCTTTATTTCCACCACTGCTCGCTTGGCGCCGGCCACCCATCCCGTTGGAAGAGACGGGGAGGCACGGGCCTCCGTCGCTAGTGGCATGGGTGGCAGAAGAGAAAGAAGAAGACGAAGAATGGGTGGAAGTGCATGGCTCATGAGAGAGAAAAAGGAAGGAGAAAAAGAAGAAAAAAACGGGCATGCAAATCGAAGCAACTATGCATCCTCAAACCGGACTCCACATTGGTCCCAAATCACAAACAGGTGAACATAAGACCAACCACAAGCTCACACAATCAAGAAACAATAGATTATCCATTAATAAACCATTTAAGTAATATTACAATTATTTACATGGTTTACAAATAAAAATGGATAATTAGTCCCAGATGTGACATCCTACCCCCTTAAAAGAATTTCGTCGTCGAAATTCAGCTCTAACAAAACAAGTAGTGGTACTGTCTCTCGATGTCCATCTCGCGTTCCTAGATAGCCTCCTCTGTACCATGGTGTTGCCACTTGACTAACACCAATGGAATCACTCTATTCCTGAGGACCTGCTCTTTCCTGTCCAGTATCAGAACTGCATTATTAACTATAGTCAAGTCCTCCCGCAGCTCCTCTGGCTGCACTGGTATCGCTTGGGACACGTTAGCCAAACACTTCCTCAACATCGAGTCTGTAAGCCACCTGGGAAGGTTTGTGTACTCCCACCAACTCTGGAGGCAGATCTAGTCTGTAAGCCACCTCACCAACCCTCTTGGTAATCTGATATAGTCCGATTTATCTAGGGCTCAACATGCCTCTCCTACCGAACCACATTACACCCTTGGTTGGTGACACCTTCAGGAAAATGAAGTCTCCTACCTCGAATTCCAGAGGTCTCCACATCCTATCAGCATAGCTCTTCTTCCGGCTCTGGGTAGACAACAACCTCTTCCAGATCAGATCCACCTTAACCTCGTACTGTTGTACGATCTCGGGCCCAACTAACTGTCTCTCACCCACCTCACTCTAGCAAGTGGTTGTCCTACAGGGTCTGCCATACAATGCCTCATATGGTGCCTTACCAATACTGGCGTGGTAACTGTTATTATACGCAAACTCAATTAGAGGTAAATGATCCTCCCAGCTACCACCAAAATCCAAGGCGCAGGTCCTCAACATGTCCTCTAGTGTCGGGATGGTCCTCTCTGTCTGGCCATCCGTCTGGGGCTGGAACGTAGTGCTAAAATTCAACACTGTGCCAAAATCCTCCTGCAGAGCTCCCCAGAATCTCGATGTAAACCTCGTGTCTCTATCAGACACAATAGACACTGGGACACCATGCAATCTCACAATGTTTGCCACATACGACTCTGCCAGTTTTGCCAACGGAAGATTCACCCTCATTGGCATGAAATGTGCTGATTTCGTAAGGCGATCCACTATCACCCACACAGTATCATTCTTTCTTCAGGTTCGTGGCAAACCCGTCACAAAGTCCATCGACACATCTTCCTAGTTCCATACTGGAATGTCCAGAGGCTACAAAGTCCCTCCGGGTTTCAGGTGCTCTATCTTGACCATCTGGCAGGTTGCACACTTCGCCACATACTCAGCAATCTCTCTCTTCATCCCAGGCCACCAAAAGATCCTCTTCAGGTCTTTATACATCTCGGTGCTACCTGGTTGAATAGAGTATCTGGAGCGATGGGCTTCATCCAACAAACTATTCTTGATTTCCTCTATCATAGGTACATATAATCTCAAGTCATACCTCAACCCACCGTTTACCCCTACTGAGAAATGAGGGGCATTACCAGCTTCCAGCTTCTTCCAGATATCAGACACAAAAGAATCATATTGCTGAGTTGTGACAATCGCCTCGATCATCCTCGGGCGAACAGACAAGTTATCCAGCACCTGGTGGGTCCCTGAGACTGCCTCTGAGGCCTGCATTCCACTAGACCCTCTAACAATTTCCATTCATGGATCATCAGACTAGCACGACATGAGTGCGTCTACTCAATACTTCTGCAACTACATTAGCCTTCCCTGGGTGGTAGGACAAACTGAAATCATAATCCTTAATATACTCCTCCCAACACCTTAGTCTCAGGTTCAAATCCTTCTGAGTAAAGATGTACTTCAGACTCTTGTGATTTGTGTACACTTCAAACTGTTCGCCACATAAATAATGCCTTCAAATCTTCAAGGCCAACACAACAACAACCATCGCTAAATCATGGGTGGGATAATTCTTCTCATGATCTTTCAACTGGTGCGAGGCATACACCACCACCCTACCATGCTGCATCAACACACACCCCAAACCAGTCCCACAGGCATCACTGTAGACTGTAAAACTGCCACTCCCATATGGCAAAGTCAAAACTGGGGCCGATACCAGACGAGCCTTCAACTCATTGAAGCTCTCGTCGTACTACCAAGCCCAGGCAAAGTGCACTTCCTTCCTGGTCAATCTGGTCAATGGTGCAGCAATCTTGGAGAAATCCTGAATGAATCTCCTATAATATCCTACTAAGCCGAGAAAACTTCTAATCTCAGTCACAGTCTTCAGTTTGGCCAAGCTACTCACAACTTCCACTTTGGATGGATCTACCTTGATGCCTTCTCCTGAAATAATATGACCAAGGAAAGACACCTCTTCCAGCCAAAACTCGCGCTTGCAGAACTTGGTATAAAGCTGATGCTGCCTCAACGTCTCCAGTACAATCCTCAAGTGCCTCCGGTGGGTTTGAACATCCGAAGAATACACCAAAACATCATCCACAAAAATAACCACAAACTAGTCCAAATGGGGCCGGAACACCCTATTCATCAGGTCCATAAAGGCAACTGGAGAGTTCGTCAACCCGAATGGCATAACCAAAAAATCATAATGTCTATAACGAGTGCGAAAAGTTGTCTTCTACACATCTGGCTCACTAATCCTCAACTGATGGTATCTAGATCTCAAGTCTAACTTGGAAAACACCGATGCCACTGCAACTGGTCGAACAAATTGTTGATCCTAGGCAGTGGATACTTGTTCTTAACAATGATCTGGTTCAACATCTGGTAATCTATACAAATCCGAAGTGAACCATCCTTCTTCTACACAAACAGAACCAGTGCTCCCCAAGGTGAAACATTGGGACGAATGAATCCCTTATCCATCTGTTCTAGCAGCTAATTCCAGAGCTCACTTAACTCAGCCGGTGCCATCCTGTACGGAGCTTTGGAAATAGGACCTAATCCTGACACTAGATCAATCACAAACTCCACTTCCCTGTGCGGTGGCATTCCGGGCAATTCCTTTGGAAAAACATCGGGGTATTCCTTCACCACCGGCATATCCTGAATCTTGACCACAGGCGAAGTAGAAATTGCCACACAGGCCAAATTGCCCACACTGCCTCTTGCCAGATGATGATAGGCATTGAGAGCAGAAATCGATTTCCTGGGCTCACCCAGTTTGGTGCCCAAGACCATACACCAACCTTGGCCTAAACATTATGTCAAAACTCTTCTCTTGGCACAATCTATCACAGCTGAATGCTGCACCAGCCAATCCATCCCCAGGATAACATCAAAATCCTGCATATCCAACAGGATCAAGCTGGCCTGAAAACTCCTCTTCCCCAGCTGAATATCAACCGGTCTCAAATACCTCCACGCCAGACTGTGTTCTCCTAATGGAGTGACCACATCTAGGTGGAATGCCAACCTGGCTGGCCTAGTCCCGATCACAGAGGCAAACGACTCGGAGACAAAAGAAAATGAACTCCCAGAGTCGAACATGACCCGAGCCATTCGATCAGCCACAAGGAAAGATCCTATAATAAACACACCATAACCATAATCATAATAAGAAAGAGTGTCAATTACACCAAGGATCTATTATTATAGGACATGACTGATCAAATAAAGCAGTGCCAGTTTTCACCTTCCACCACATCTCCAGATGGACCAACATCTGGGGCAGCAATGGAGAACACTCTCCCCTTGGTAGGCTGACGTGGCGCATCACCTACTGGCTTTGGCTGACTGGGACAGTCATTCTGGTAATGTCTGGACTTCCCACAGTTGTAGCAGACTACTCCATCCAAATTCCTCTGCTTTTGCCAACATTGCGCCGCTACATGCCCCATCTTGCCAGAGACATGGCATGGTCCCATCTGTGGGCCACTGCTAGACCCAACATGGCTGAAACCCATACTCTCTTCACTACCCGACGTAGGCCGTTGCTTCTGCTTCATCCCAAAGCTGCCAGAACTCCAAGAACTTGGCGCTCCTGTCACCGACGATCGAGAAATGGAAGGTCGAGACACAGAAGGTCGAGAGGTAGACTTTTCTTCCTTTCCCTTCTTGGGGTACTCCTCCTGAAACAACCTACGATCATCCTCATAGCGGTTGGCAAGCTCAACAGCCTACGCTAAAGTCTGGCATCTGAAGCCAATAACTCTGGATCTCAGCACAGGATTAAGTCCCTCTACAAATCTCTTGGCTCTGTTTTCCTCAGAAACTACAGCCTGAGAGAACTGCTCTAGCCGAAGCAAGGACGACTCATATTCTGCCACAGACAGGCTACCCTGCTTCAGGTTCCAGAATTCTCTTCCAGCTCATCCCTCTCATGCTAAGGGAAAAACCTCTCATAGAACACCCCTTGGAACTCATCCCAAGAGATCATCCGCACGTCCGCGTTCGGGAATTTGGTGAGGCGCGCTGTCCTCCACCACTGATCTACAGCACCCTTGAGCAGGAAAGCTGCGATCTGGACCCACTTCTCTGCTAGACACTCGATCCCCTCAAAGATCTTTTCCACCTCCAGGAACCAAGCCTCACACTCCTCAGGAGTGCCATGCCCATCAAATGTCGGTGCAGAACTGCTTCATCCACGGGTCTCCTTTCGCCTCATCCTTGCTGCTGCTGCTAAAGGACTAGGCGAAACCCAACATCATCTCGCCAAATTCCCGTTTCACTACCCTCTCCCATCTCGAAGTCAAGTCTAGGGGTCTTGCCACAACTGCGGCCTCGGCGAGACATCTTCCTACCAGCACCACAAAACACAACAATCTAAAGTTTCAAGTGCATGACTCACTATTGTGCACCCCTAGGGAGCCACTAGATCGGACATCACCAAGCAGGTGCACTAGGTGTAACCTTAGCTCTGATACCACTCTGTAACGCCTCGATCCTGGGCACCCTACCAAAACACAGTATCAAGCATAATTACACTAATTACAGAAACTTCAAATAACTGTAACTAAGGCTTACCTTCAAGATCACAATGTGCGGCTAGAAGCCCCAACTCCTGCACAGGAACTCGGCTGCACGCGGTCTGCACCGGAAAACCAAATAGCACGCGTGAGTGACATTAAAGTCACCTAGTACACGCCCCAAAACATACAAACCACAAAACCTCGGCAAAACCATAAATCTCATTTTTTCAAAACTTGGTTTTCTCTTTTCTTGAAAATCATCCTTTCTTTTAATACACAATCACTTGGGAATTCAATCCCAATCCATGCTTTTTCAAAAGCCATGTTTCCTTTTATTTTCTTCAAACATTTGGAAATTCATTCGAAAACCACTTTTTCTTTCAAAACATTCCTTTACATTTCTTTCAGAAACCTTTGGAATTCATTTTCCAAAACATTTCCATTTCCAATATTTGGGATTTCTTCCCGAAACACACTTTCAAATTCACATTTCTGACCAAATCCAGCCTAAAACACAATGTCCCATTTGGCTCAAAACTAAATCATAAACACAAGCTGGCAACTAGTTAAAAGATCATCATTTCTTTTCAGGATTTTAGGACCATTTCATCAGTCCAACCCTGACCAAATCACATTTCTCTTTCTTTAATCATTTCCACTTTTCTTTATTGTTGTTACCTTGATCAGGGGTAACCAGGCACACAAGCGGTAGGCGAGGACATCCTTCGCCTACCTTCCTACACTGCTGCGATGAAATTCCCCGTGCGGGATGTCACTGCCTCGGCCAACCGACCTTAATTTCATTTTAATAAGTGCACGGGGATACATCTCTGTCTAATTCCCCAGTCGATGACCCAAACAACTAGGTCCAATGTCCCAAGCTCAGCCTACACCGTCGGTGACCCAAACAACTAGGCTAAAAAGCCTAGGGTCAGCCTACACCTCTACGAGCTCGGTGACCCGAACAACTAGGTACAACGACCCAAGCTCAACCTACACCGTCGGTGACATGAACAACTAGGCTCAAAAGCCCAAACTCAGCCTACACCGCTACGAACTCGGCAACCACATTATCAGTGTTATATTCTTCTTGTTGCAGGATTCTAATTCCTTGCAACAATTGACCCTCCACGTGGTTCCCGACTCAAGCCATGAAAACCATGCTTAAAGTCATAAATTGGTTCTCATGCCCAAAACCATATAAAACCATCTTTTTCATTCATTAATACGGTCTAAAACCCAAAACCACACCCAATTCCATTTGTTTGGGGTTCCACATGCCTCCATGTCATTACATGGGGAAACATCATTCAAATAAACCCACCATACCATTAAAACCATGTAACATTCAATAAAATCCATGTTTAAGCATATCAGGTTCAGGGCAAAAACGGCAGACCGAATTTTCAATTCGGTATTCCGAAATTCCCTATTTTGGTATACCAAAAATTTTTGGTATGCCGAAACCCCTTGTTTCGGTCAACTGTGAAATTTCGATCTACCGAACCCTGGGTTCTGGCTTAATCTGCTAGGATTTCGGCATACCGAATTCCTCGCAGACAGGGCACACCCCTTTTCGAGCAGTGAAAAATCACCCCAAGTGGGAGTCCTGATCAGACCCCCCAAACATTCACCAACAATTTCCATAAAATCATGGGGTGTAGACCCTCAAGTCTACTTCAAAACCCTCAAACCATTCATGATTCCATCAACCAAACAGTTCAAACGAAAATCATAAGGGGAAGGGAATCAAGAACGGCTACTGTAGCCTTCAACCCCAAAATCACATTTTCCCCCACATACACCAATCCTAACCGCATGATCTCTACATTCTCATGCCATACATTACATTCCCATTCATTTCATGATTTTTCTACAATTTAACATGCATTTCTCTACGATTTCTCATGCATTTCCATCAATATTCTTCAAGGAACAATAACGGGAGAAGGGGGAGGGATCGCGTACCTCCCAGGTGGCCTGCGCAACTCCGACGAGTTCACCGCACCCCAGCGTCGCCTCGGCGAAGCTCCAGTGAACCTCAACCCTCGGTGGAAGCACACACAGGCAGACCCTCCTCCTCCCAGCTCGCACGCCCTCACTCCCTCTCCTCTACCTTTCCTTCCCCACCACACTCCTCCCCTGCCCATGTCTACCTACTCTCTTTATTTCCACCACTGCTCGCTTGGCGCCGGCCACCCATCCTGTCAAAAGAGACGGGGAGGCACGGGCCTCCGTCGCTGGTGGCACGGGTGGAAGAGGAGAAAGAAGAAGACGAAGAATGGGTGGAAGGGCAAGGCTCATGAGAGAGAAAAAGGAAGGAGGAAAAGAAGAGAAAAATGGGCACGCAAATCGAGGCAACCGTGCATCCTCAACTGGACTCCACATTGGTCCCAAATCACAAATAGGTGCACAAAAGACCAACCACTAGCTCACACCATCAAGAAACAATAGAATATCCATTAATAAACCATTTAAGTAATATTACAATAAATTACATGGTTTACAAATAAAAATGGATAATCAGGCCCAGATGTCACAAGGGATCAAGCCAGTTTCGAAGCTATGTGTCGCAGCCGATGTCCAGACCATGTCAATCATGTAGAGTGACACTTCATTGGGTCCAAACTAAGCTAAATAAAGTGATAATTGTTGTGGCCTCTTGTTTGAAAGCTTGCTCGTATTGGAATAAAAGAAGATAGGTTTGATTTGATTGGGCTTTAGGAGGATCACATGTTCTAGGGTTTCTAACACTTTTAAAGATTATTGCTCCATTAACGCTCCACTTCCAATGCATGAGACTAAATGCATGGATGCATGATTCAAGCAAACAAAATGCAAAATGCAGGGTCAACATTCAACATGCAATAAATGATCCATATGGTAGGTTAGGCCGGCAGGGTATATGTGGTCCCTAAGCATATAGACATATGCACGATACATGAATGCAATTCGTTGTGATCAAGTATTTTCCGTCTTTGAGCATGACTAGTGTAGACACCCCGATTTTGAGGTAACCCAGGAATGAGTGTCCCTATGTTGCTTTGGATGCGATCAGCCCTTAAACCGAGCCCCAAACCCATTAGCCAGAGCCCAAATCAGACATTTGTGAGCAGGGCTGGTGCA
>JAMKQA010032376.1:0-11431 GCA_024699735.1 Posidonia australis
GATATAGGAGAGGAGAATATGCATGTTTTCTAGATGTTAAGTCATGCAAAATGCTTTAGTGTGTTTTACTTGTGTTTTATTAAGCTAGTGGGATAGTGTGGATTTATCTCTAGTTGTGCATTATTGCTTGTTTTCTACTTTTTTGTATTTTTTAGATTAAACTAGGAGGAGAGGCAAACACATCTCTACTCTCCTAAGCATGGCAAATGCAAAAAAAGGAGGAAACAAACACAAGATCAAAGCATGCAAGCAAGCATACAACAAGCAAAAGGCATGATCATGGCATATGTGGGTGTTGTGTTGTCATGGTAGTGAAAAGAGAAGCAAGCATCACATCAAAAGGCATGGAGCATGTCATGTGCAAGTGTAGTGCCATAGCAAGTGTGTAAAGGAAAACACTTAGCAAGCAAAAGGCATGATAACAAGCAAGATTATTAGAGCGAGTCAAGTAAAGCAAATGCAAGCGAAAGCAAAAGCCATGATAACAAGCAAGATTATTAGAGCGAGTCAAGTAAAACAAATGCAAGCGAAAGCAAAAGCCAAGCAAATGAGAAGCCAAAACGAAAGTTGAAGTCTAGTATCCCCAATAGAGTCACCATTTCCTATGACTATGCTGTCGAAACGTGACTAGCGAGGTTGGCGAGAAAACTAAACCCACGAATCGATAAGGTTACGGTGAAGAGTTGAATCCGAGGAAAGACACTTGACTCGAAGACACCAAAGCAAAGCAAAAATAAAGGATAAGGAAATGGAGTTGCCACCTAGTCTATTTAGAATCGGGAGATGAGGAAAACCGAATGTGATAAAACACAGTAAAAACAATGCCAATGAATGTGTATGCATGCTTTATACCTAATGGATGCAACACATTGGTCATCGCATGCTAGAGAAGGTAAGGAATTCAGTTACGCATGGAGAAGGTGTTAGGCACCCCATACACTTGATAAATCGATCTTTGTTAACTAGTTCACTCGCATGTGTGGCTAATGTTGATGCATACTTGCTTAAATCTGGGATGTATGAATGCTTGATGTCATGATGAAATGACATATGGAAACATGCAAAGAGTGATAGTCAAGATACATGAAAACAGGATAGGAAACATATAAGCTATGCATGCAAGTGCTCTGGCCAACTGAACTGTTCTAGAACTAGCAAATCGCTGTACCCAGACGCAAGTCTTGTACGCGAGCCAAAATATGCAACAGACCTGTGACCTTTTCATCACACAATGGAGATATGCAAAATGATGCAAGCGGGCAATGAAGCACTGTGGGATGATGCATGGTGTATGATGAGCAGCCATAGATGGGAAACAAAGAACAAGGATGTAAAACCATCTCTCTCGACCACCCTTTATAGTCGTCAGCCATCAATGTCTCTCATGGCCATGGACTTGTCCATGAGCACTGGTGAGGCACGTTGGAGGTTTTCTGGGAGTGGAGGAAGCAAGAGGAGATGAAGATGAATGAAATGGGTGCAAGACAAAAGAAGGAACTAGATGCAATTACCCTCCCATTGTCGTCACTAAGCTTCGTCAGCGTTCACAGGCTCGACCAACCATGGAGGCGATAGGGAGCACCAATGAGCATCCAGGATAGCTCGGTGAAGAGGGAGGAAGGGGAAGGAAATGAAAACACAATGTAGGATTGTAACGTCCCCAAAAACAATTTAAATTACAGGAAATTAAAAGCTAAATAGAAAGATCAAGTATCAGGAACATGTGTGTGCGGCTACGAGACTCCAGACTATGTGCACTATGCTAAAACTTCTGCATGTTCGCACCTGCAATCGAAAACCACAAATAAAGCGTGTGTGACAAAAGTCACCCAGCACGTACCCTACGAAAATGACGAAAAACAAAACTATAATTAATTTTCCTTTAAATTCATTTCGCAAATCATTTTCTCCAAAACCACTAAGACTGACCAAGCAAGCCCAATAGGTCGAAAACTATAGTAAACACGGCTCACATTGGCTAAAACAGCAAATAGGGCTCTACCAGCCCCAAACCACAAATAAGTCCCTCAATGACTAAAACCACATACAATGAGTCAAGAAGTCCGACACCAGGCAACCAACTCTAGCCTCAAGTAGTCACCAGGGTGCACTACATTGCCACGACGTGCCACCCTATGGTGGAGATGTGTCGTCCCGCGATTCTCCCACCTGGAGAACCCTCACAAAGCCAACTCCTCTGGGAAGGCAGTCTTGCCTCTCAGGACACTACCAACTACGGAGCATGTGTCCCACCCGTACTAGCCACCACAGGGTACACCTCCTCATGACGTCCTCCACATGGTGCTCAAGAGGGAGTGTCATACCTCCACACCCAACAACACTCGAGCCTCAGTGCTCACAATGACAGCAGGAGTATCATACCTCCCGTCATGCCACAAGACACCTCAACCTGTGGACCACAACCCTAGCCTCAAGACGATAGTCAAGGCGTTTCATACCTTCAAGACCCAACGACTCTCAACCTCAGGTATCTCGGCCCCCGACCTCAACTAGGGAGACACGCTCGACCACCCGAGAATGTCGTCACATTCCTTGGTCTCGACGACACGATCCCACGGTGTCTCAGCCCCCACACAGAAAACCAGGAAAACCATTTTCCAAAACGGGCCAACTCATCTCTTTGAAAATCATTTTCAAACTATTTTACATCTTTGGAAACTCATTCAAAAAATTCGACAAAATGGCACATTAGGTGTCCCACAAGACCACCACTGATAGCACATGATCTCATCACAAATGGGCAAAATAAACCAATCCAGAAAATCCACAAGAATGACATTTTATAAAACAACTGGGCCCGGATTCGGCATACTGAAATGGACTTGGTATACCAAAATCTTCTGGATTAGAAGACCGACCAAAATTGGTAGACCTAAATAGGTGCAGACACCCAAAATGGCAGATCGAAAATCGGACCGGTCGATTGAAAGTTCCTGGTTCGATAGATCGGATAAATCCAATCGACCGAACTAGGACACAATGATCAACACTCATAGTCAAAAAATGGTAGACCAAGGAGATTCAGCCAATCGAATTTCGACCAGAGGACTTAATCTGACAGAAAACGCCATACCAAAATGATTTGGTGTGCCGTTTTCTACGAAACCAGAAAATAGCTCAGGGCACCCACTCGTAAGATCATCCAAAATTACCAAGGGACTGACCCCCAAAACAAGTACCATGAAACCAACTAAAACATATATGGTAAACCCTCGAGTCTACTCCAAATCTACACAAACAAAACTGGAAACCATTCATCATGCAAGGAGAAATAAATTCGAGAAACCACAGGGGTCAAAAACAACCCAAAACCACTCAACACCATAAATGGCCATAAATGCCACCATAAATCACTATAAATTCACAATAAATTCTAGGAATATAAATTTAGCTAGATTCCATGCATTCCTATCATTTTCTACTATTTTCATGCTTTCTACAATACGGGGTGAGGTGTGTACCTGAAATAAGCTCTCCGGCGACCCAACTCGCTCTTCAGCCAATCACCGACCACCACAGGAGCCTCCTCGACCTCTGGAGCTCCAGCCACGCCGACGTCAAGCCACACGACCATCTCCTTCTCTTTCTCTCTCTCTCTCTCTTACACTGGTGCACAAAACAGAGGAGGAAGGAGGCAGGGGAGGTGGGAAAGGTGAGGGGGTGAGGAAAGAGGGGAAAAGGGAAGTTGGGCAAGAGTGGGGAGAGGTGGAGAGGATAAGGAGTGTGCTTGAGGGAGGAGGAGGAGAAGGAAGAAGGAGAGGGGAGAAAGGCATGGAATCAGGGGAGGGTGAGGTGCGGAGGAAGCTATCAGTCGCATCCTTAATACGTGCAAGGAGTAGTTATGTGCATGCTTAACTACCAAACATACACGCACACCTACACGCCCCCAGCTACCCACCAACCACACCCACACAACTCACCTGCCATCTCCAAAGCACGAGCTAGTGGCAAGCCACACCAACTAGCCCTTAAACGTGGGCCCCACATAGGTCCACAAGTACAGTGCCACAATGCACAGTGCCAACGATGTGGGGACAAGCATAGGAACATACAACCAAAAGCCGGTCCATGAGGCCCAAGCCCAAAATCACAAAACACACAAATGGGCCTCAGAACAGTAACATCAGTTTGGGGATAAATTCATTAAAATGTAAATAATTACAAAATGAATTTACAGATGTTACAAGGATGCTAAAAACACATGAAGTGAGGTCATGACCTGAACTTGTCGACCGACGATCTCACTCGACGATGGATAGGACAAGCATGTAATAACCAGTCAAAACAAGGATAAAACACAATGGAAGCACACTACGAACAAAAAGGAGAAGCTAATTACACTCAAAGGACAAAGCCTTAGTTGAGTCGACGCAGTTGTTTCTCCTCAACCCCAGCGGTTCTTCTCCAAGCGACACGGCTCAAGAAATAGTGAGGGAGGTTGGGTTTATGTTGCTTGTGATCCGAGGATGCACAAGTAGTGCTCTAGATGTGTTGTATGAGGTCTGGAGGTGTGTTGAATGCTCGGTTGTGGCATAGGAGGCCGGCGACTAGGATGCTCAATTGGGGATGCTACTATGGTGTCGAGGGAAGACTATTGATTGTGTTCAGTGTTTGGAGGTGAAGGCCGTAGGTTCGTGCACGGCTCAGGAAGATGATGGAGGTCGGGGAGTGCAAGGTAGGGAGTGTTGGTTGTTGTGGAGGTGAAGTAGTGGTTGGGGATGGTTGGAATTGGATTGGTAGCCAAAGATGGTGGGTTGGTGGCTAGAGGTGGTCTGTGGATGCTTAAGGCAAGTGGGTGTGAGTGGGATGAACTATCGAGAGAGGGGTTGATGCAGTGGATGCGAGTTACTATGATGGCCTGAGAGTGGATTTGGGTGGCCGGAGATGGTGATGGATGGCCAGAAATGGTGAGTGCTCGGGTTGTGCTAGTGTAAGCAAGGTGAGTGGCCGAGTTAGCTCTACGTTGGAGCAAGACACTATTTTATAGAAGGGAGAGTGAATAAGAGTCATTGGTTTTAAAAGTGGATAGGATAGGTGGTTGGGATTTGATCAAGGGATTGGATGGGCATTTAAATGTCATGGAGGGTGCCATGGTTCGGATGTAAAGTGGTTCATGCTTTAGATCCATGTGAGCCAATGGGTGATGAGAATCAAGTATTCCCTTGGTGGAAGGGCAACTTAAACCCTCAGCTATAGCCACTAACCTAGGGCATATGTGTGGGACACAAGAGGTACCAGTACACAAGGGATGTCCACAAGGCTAGCACATAGTTGACCTATTGTAGAGCCCAATTACATGAATCCTAGCCTATTCCACCAATCATTGGACTAAAACAAGCATAGGCTTGTGGTTTATGGATAGGTCTATGGTGTTGCTAAAGTTTAAGTTGAATTAAGGGTTTTGGGATGGTTTGGGTTTGAAATGGGCTTCTGTTATAGGGAAATACCTTGTTGTCGTTGGGGAGCACTTTTGGAGGAATCTGTCGACGAGTGGCTATCAAATCGAGATGTCTACACATTGCATGGCTTCCTTCTTGCTTGGTTGATTGTGGATTGTTGGAGTTTTCCATGGCATTGCATTGTCATCTCTTCCAACTATGATGGGATTACCCATTTCTCATGCGAAGACCAACACTTGCCAAATGTGAGTCATGACCCATCTCAACATGCCTCCTTTTTGGCCCATTCATCCTCGTAATACACAAGGAGAGGTCTTGACCCTGGGACATTCACAATGTGGCTATCTATTGTGGAAACGATAGTGAGACTCATGCATACAATGAAGACGTTGATGGGTTATGGCATGTGTTTTTGCTTCGATGCATCTTGGTTTTATTAGCATCATCATCTCTGCATGATTCCTTCTTACTTGTTTGCATGTTTTCTCGATTGAGATAGCATGAAAATCTGATGGCATTTTGCAATGAACATCAACTATCTAAATTAGAGGAATTCTGGGTGTGTCGGGTCAGCACGCATGTATGAAGTATATTCCTAGCACATATATTCAACACGTAATCCTCGTACATTCCCTTGGCCTAGTGTATAATAGTCAATGAGCACAATTTATGTAATTTGCTTGCTTGGCCTTGATTTCTTGCAATCAGAGCCTCCCTCTTTGCATGTTGTTTATCCTTTGCATGGCATCTTGCATTTGCCTTTTGGCACATGTCTTTGACCACTTGCATGCTTGCAACGTCACACAAAAATGGATTAAGCATTGAGAGTTTGATGTTGTTGGGTATACGAGGGTGCCTAACCCCTTCTTTATGTGTAACAAGAGTCCTTATCCTTCTCTTCTCATGAGGACCTTGTGTATTTCATCCATTGGCATTGGAGTCTTGCATTTTTATTTCTTTGCTCGCATATTTCATCTTTGCATAGGGTTTTCCTTGTCTCTTATTTTGGATAGACTTGGTGGCAACTCCTTCCTTATCCTTTTTACTCATTGCTTTTAGTTGGTATTTTCAAATAGAGATCCTCCTTGAAGGCACCACCCTCTCTGAGGCCTTTTGGCGTGCATGGTTTTGTCCCACGTGCCCTCACTTTTTCCCCTACCACTCAGTCACAGATAGCATGTGATATAGTGTTAGGTGAGAATTTTGGGAGCAGCGAGTATTGCACCAGTACGGCTCCTGAGCAAAGGACTCTATGGGTTTTGTGTCCTTGCCAATCCAAGGGACTGGCCACCCAGTGTTGAAGATGGATGTTGTGCATAGTGTTAAGGAAGTGTAGGAGGTAGGGATGATGCCCCTATTGTTGGGGCTATAAGGAGCTACAACGACGGCAAGGGCAAGAGTGCAATGTGGTGAGCATACAAACCTAGAGTAAGCTGCACCAAAACCTCAAGAGTCACAACAGAAGTGACCAAAGTAATATTGAAAGAGAGAGAATCATTCCTTGTAACCTTTGTGCTAGAGAAATCAAATGCTAATCCTACAAGGTAGGGGACTAGTTAGTAGACGAGCTGAGAAGCAGAAGCGGCAAGGGAACGAACATCCAAGGAGGTAGGAAAGTAGATTGCCCCAAAGGGAGAGACACTAAAGCAGAGGTGGCTGCAGCAAGCTGGGTTTCTAGAATGGGAAGTCTCTAAGAAGAGGGAGCGATAGGTAGCGTTTTCGAGCCCAAGTAGTCATTGCGATGGAGTCGGTGGCAGGTACTAGATCAGCTATGGTTTGCCAATGTCCTAGAGGAATAGGCATAGAATCCCTACGCACTTGAAAGTGGTATGCATGAGGGAAAGGGGGATAAGTAGATGTAGCAAAGAGAGAAAGGGAGGTCCAAGCCCACATCTCCTCCAACACAAAGGTAGGGTGTGGCTCATTGGTTGGTTGAGCCATGGCAGACTATGAACTAGTGCAAATTGGATTGTAGCAAAAGGCAAAGGAGCGAGACCTAAGACAAGCTATCATTAGAGGCAATAAATAGCCCAAAAAGGAAATGACAGTTGAAAAAGAGAATCACGGGTGGGTGTCCACGAAAAGGATGATCGAGTATCTGGTTAGGGTACTCATGCACTTGGCAATAGGCAAAAATGATAACCGATATCAGAACCTAGGCAAAGAAGTACGCAAAAGTTGTTATGATGGAATGAATGAGACACATGCAAATGGATGCTCTAGTATGTACTCTCTCACCATCTAGGTGTGTCCTAGGTAGGTTGTCTACTCCGAACTCTCTCATGGGTAAGCAAGTCACCAACTTTAGGTAGAAAGTATTGGTCCATATTAGAAATCCTTACCAAAGCTCAAGCAGTAAATGGGTGGTACATTGGGAGCCTCGACCCTGTCAAAGCATGGGTTGTACCCGTTACTTACACTGATGTAGACACCTTGGTTTCGTAGTTGCTCATCAGTGGACTCCTTTGAAAGAACTTGCTCTAGTTGCGACAAACCTATCAAGCATCCTAAACTTATCCAACACTACAAACCTACCCAAAGTAATAAACCCATCCAAAATAACAAGCCTTGATCACTCTCAACAACCTTGGTGGTCCAAGTACTCAAGAAACAAGCTAAGATCCAAGCAAACATGACCAAAAGTAGGTTAGGCACGATCCAATGATGTGCACAAGAGACATGTACTCCTGGCACACATTTATTGTACAAGGCAGTGGCGTGCAATCCTGGCACTACATTTTTGTGCAAAACCTTGAGCCAGTAGCCTATTGCTAAAGGATTCAATCATCCATTTAGCTTTGGATGATCGTTTTCTTGCTTCTTATTGGTTTTCATAGATCTAAAGGTCTTCCTTGATGTTTCCTGACCATCACACCCGTCATCCAAATTTTAAAACCCAATCCAATCCCTTTATTCACATCTCAACACCCATTCAAATTTCAATTACAATCCAACGCATTTCATGCATTGTAGCACTCTATTTAACAACCTTCATTGCCAATGTAGAAGCTCTCTTCGACATTCTCAGCACTTGCTCTCTCTCGTCTCTAGCAATCCCCTCCCAGTTCTAGCATTAGCACTTGCAACACCTAGAGAGCACCACACCACTCACCAATGCCTGAGCACCTTCTCCATCTCCACCACCTAGCCTTCCCTAAAGTGAGAGAGAGAAGGAGAGCCCCTCAATGACTGAGTGCGACCACCAATTCTCAACCACGTTCGCTTCCCCATTGCCATATAAAGGGCCATTTGGAGGAGCAGCCATGAGTCGTCAACGTTGCGAGAGACACTCTAAACCTCAACATAAGTAAGCACTCATTCTCTTGGCATAATTGAGCCGTCCTTTGCCTAGTTTGATCTTATTTATATTCTGGTTGCCTCAATTTCGGTTGAATTCTCTCTATGTTTAAATTCTATCTTATGTTTGTAGTGGTGGGTTCTTGATTCTCGTGTGAGGCCACCAGTCATTGAACATGAGGCATGACCCATCCCTATTCGTGCATTCATTCCTTGACTCATCCACAACACTCCAAATGAGCTCTCTGATAGGGAACCTCCCCATTCCAATCAACTGTCTCAATGATAGTAGAAGAGTTAAGCATCATAGGATGGAGACATGTCAATCTTAGAGAGCCTGTTGCATCCTCATTAACTGCATCGCTTGATTTCTATCTTCTCTCTCTCCCCTTTTATCATCCTTGAATCACTCTAGAAGTAGTCAGATCCTGGAAGCTCACAACCCAACCCATGTCTGTGAGAACCAAGGTGAACTCTACTGAACACAACGAGATGGTGGAGGATGAGCATGCATTCCTCTCCCATTCTTGCAATGGTTTATTATTTGCATAATCAATCTCACATGCTTCATTTTTATTTGTTTGTAATGCCTTGTTGATTTATAATCTTCTCTGGATCATGCAATGAATGCCGACAGCCTGAACTAGAACATATGGCATGTCAGGTTGGCATGCGTAGGTGGCACACCATATCGGCGTGAAATCTTGACCCAAATATGTTGGTCCAGATTACGTAGCAAGGTAGAGAATGCTCCTTGTTTACATAGCTCTGATTTGTTTTGATTTGGCTTTCCCCTTGCATACTTTGCTTCCACTTGCATGTCAACTAGCATTTGCCTTATGGCATACATTAAAGATCACTTGTACACTTGCATTGTCATACACGTGAGTGGAAAAGCATTGAAAGACCGATATTGTCGGGCATACAAAAGTGTCTAATACCTTCCCAGTGTGTAACAAGAATCCTTACCCTTTCTCTGCTCGCGATGACCTATGTGTTTCCTTATTAGAGTCTTGCATTATTATTTCTTTGCTTGCATATACATCATTTCTTACACATGGTTTTCCTGATCTTCCATTTTGAATAGACTAGGTGGCAACTTCCTTTCCTTATCTTTTCCCTTCATGTTTTCACTGGTGTTTTCAAGTCGAAATCCTCCTCATATGCACCACTCTTTGTTGTCTTTTGGCGTGTGTGGCCTTATTCCACACACTTCAAGTTTCAGTTCTTGCCACACATGGTTACAAGAGTTGGCAACTCTGCTAAGGATTGCCTAGTGTTTTCTAATCAAGATCCTTCTCAGATGTACCACCCTCTCCATGGCCTTTGGCCATATGCATGATTCCGTCTTGCTTGCACCTCTGTCGATGTATGGTCACAAGAACTAGTGACTTTGTTGGGGAATGCTAGACTTCAACTTTTGCTTTTGCTTTTCTCACTTGCATGGCTTTCTGCATCTCTTTGTGTTGCCTTGCTTGTGCTTGCTCCTATCCTTTTCTAGCATTTACTTGCAATTTAATTTCAGGCATGATGCTATGCCTTCATGCTTTTTGTATGGTGGATGTTCTATGTTGCTTGCATATGCTATGACACCACACATGCACATATCTTATCCATGCCTTTTGATGTGTGATTGTCTTCCCTTTTCACCATCATGTTGACACAACACATGTGCATGTCATGCTCATGCCTTTTGGGTGATGTATGATGATTTCATGCCATAATTGGTTATTTCTTTCCCCTTCTATACTTGCCATCTTAGGGAAAATTAGGGACATGTTTGTTTCACACTCTGGTTTAATGTAAAAAGTACAAGTAAAAAGAATGCTAGGGAAAAACTAGAGACATACACACACTCTCTTCCCTTGGTTTAATAAAAAATGTAAGTGTAGACACCCTGACTTTGAGGCGGCTCGTAGGTGAACTCTCCAAAAGTGTTGCTTGGGATACGACAAGCCTAATCTCATTTGAACTTTATTTAGCATCTTGGTTACCCTAAGCCTATAACAAACTTATGGTCCAATTTACAATTCAAGCAGTTAGATCTGGAGCACCAATGGAGAGCACCAATATGGAGCACTAAATTGGAGCACCAAGCTGGCGCACCATGGTGGCCACCAAGCTAGCGCACGGCCATTTTTCAAGGTGCTGGATGTTGGCTTTCCATATTCTGTGCTTGTAACCTTCACTTGCGAATATTCCTCACGAATCGACGTAAGGCTGTTGAGTTTCGAGGCCTTTGCATCCCAAGGAGTTACCTCTTGATCCTCTTTAAAAGGCCATCCATAAGCAACATTTCTTCTCTCTTGGCTGTCCACCCACTCTTAGCAACCAACTCCCTTGCATCCCTGAGTACTCCCTTGCATCCCTGAGCATCCCTAGCTGTGTCCAAAGCACCAAGGAGAAGCCACCTCGAGTCACCAAGGAGTACATCAAAGGTATGTCTCTTGACACTTCCATGTAATCTCTACATGATACTTTACATAGAGCACACACTGCAAATGTAGTTGTAACCATGCCGGCGAGGAGGTTCCGCAAACGAATGCGAAACCGGTCGGCAAAATCACGTCGAAAAAGCAAAATAAAACGGAGTCGCCACCTAATCTATTATGGAAGACAAGGAAAACCATATACATGAAAAATCATGCAAAAAACAAAAGAAAAGGACAAGTCTACGAAATAAAACCAAAATGCAGGTAAGGATCCCTGTTACG
>JAMKQA010032377.1:0-12356 GCA_024699735.1 Posidonia australis
TCATAAAGCTCTTTGCAAATCACATGCAATATGCATCAAATCATTACCTGTGGTCTTTAAACCCACACATTCTTTCATGGTCTTTACACCATGAAATCGCCCCTCACACGGGTTCATATCCATACACAGAAGCCATGCTTCAATATCTCATGGAAAACATCATTAAAAAAACAACATGCTTGCATGCATCATCTTACCATTCATTTCCATGCATTTCATACATTTATCATGTATTTATCCATATTTAATCATCATTTTTCTATGCATTTCTCAAATCAGTTCAGGGCTCAGATTTGGCATGCCGAAATCCCCTGATTCGGCATACCGAAGGAGGGCTTCGGTATACCGAAAATCCCTGTCAGATTTATCAGTCCCTGCAAAATCGATCGACCGAACTTCTCCGGTCGTCCGAAACCATAACGTAGGGTACCGCTTGGGAGCATTTCGGTATGCCGAAACCAATTCGGCATACCGTTTTCTGCTGTTGCAGAAAACTCCCCAGGCCACCGTCACCCTTTTCTCCCCAAAGTGGGAATAAGGATCGGACCCCCCATAAATGTCACAAAAATTACGAGTAAAACATGGGGTGTAGACCTTCAAGTCTACTTCAAAACCCCTCAATCCGATCATAAAACCGCTAAACATGCTGTTCTAACAAAAATCACAAAGGCATCAATCCCAAACACAATCACGGTAGCATGCTTCAAGAAAACCCACGATAATCATACAAAACACTCACGAATCAACATGATATCAACATAACCCCATTATTCTTCTCATTCCCAACATTTTCCTCATTTTTAACATGATTTTCCCTCTAGACCCAACATGCCTCAACCGAGGAAGGAAACAAAAGGGGGAACGCGTACCTGGCACCGGTGAGCTCCACGCGTGCTCGACGTGCTCTGGCGAGGCTTGATGCAAGCTCTCCTCAGCTCGCACAACCTCCTCTGGGCACGAAGTTCCTCTTGCACGCAACTCACCCCAGACTCTCCTTCCTTCCCACGACTTGCCGTTCCCCAACACAGCCACTGCGCCTCCTCTTAACACCCCCGACGCCTGCCATCCCGGAATCCCACCGACGTCCTCCAGCTACGCGTAGCTCTGGACGGAGGGGACGGAACGAGTAGCCTTCTCCCCCTGCTAGGTTTCACGAGATCAGGAGAAGCGGGTGCGGGTCACGGGCACCGTTGGCTCTCCCACATGGGGGTTGGGCTCCTTTGACCAAGTCCAACCCCAAGCCCAAGTGGGTCCATCACAAACACGGGTCCCAATGCAGAACAGACCCACAAGCCAAAGAAAACACACCATAGGGGAGAAACCAGGGGCACAAAACACAAAGGGAGCCCACAACCAACAAACACAAACTGGATTTACCATAATAAACCATACACAAATAATTACAAGAAATTCCATGGTTTATATTAAATGGTAAAACCAGGCACAGATGTTACAATCGGTGATCCTTGTTTGCACTTTTAGATTGAGTATTTGAAAGGCATGTGTTCTTGGCATAGGTTCCCAATACGTATTGGGGGCATAGGTTCCCAATGCGTTTTCTTGACATAGATTGCTCTCACATTGTGATGGCTAGAGTGTGTTTAGTGTCGAGCCAGGGTGAGGGATTTAATTATCCCACTAGGGTTTGGATTGGTGGCTATGATGTATTCGAGAATCTTTTTAGTAGACGCCTTTATTATGATTAATGAGTAGTGATGTAGACCTCATTAGATTTTATGGATAATTAGAAGGATTGTCTTGGAGGCATTTTATAATGATTATTTGGTTCCTCACACAAATGGATTGTATGGGATTGTGCAAGTGGATCATAGTAAATGTTTGTGTCGTGTGCCTACTTGTGCAAGGGGGCCATATCTAGTGTTTGTGTGGTATGCTGACACTTGTTTTGCATTATGTTTTAGTTGATGCAAGTGTGGTGAGATTGTTGCAAAGTGAGTAAGGTGTTTGTGTTATGTGTCATGCCTATACCCTTGACTGACTTAAGCCTGTGGCTTTATAAGGAGGACTACGTCCTTTGATTCAAACACACACACACACACACATTCCACTCGTGAGAGAAAGGAGAGACCAAGAGAGAGAAGAAGGAGGTGAGCTGTGAGAAGAATCAAGAAGAAGATAAGAAGAGAGAAAAGGGAGAGGATTGGTTGTTGCTACGGGGAAAAAGAAAGAGAAAAGGAAGAAGGACGAGGAAGAAAGAAAAGGAAGAGAGCAGGAGGGAGAGAGTGGTTTGTGAGGGAGAGAGTGGTTTGTGAGAGAGAGAGAGAGAGCACTAAGTGGGGAGAGAGAAGAGAGATGCAACCAAGAGAGGAAGTTCTGCATACGCCACTGCTGCTACCACTAGAGCGTATCGCCATTGATCTTTTTCTCCCCATTATTGGGTTTCCACGAAGGTTAGTTGGGTTTTAGGTTTCTTCTCTATTTCTCTTTGTACGCGAGATTGATTGTGTTCTCCCTATGTTGTGGGTTTTAGTGTGGGCTTAGGATGAGTGGCCATGCTCTGGTTAAGGCAAGGATAGCTGAGATAGGATCACTAGTGAGGATTGTCGGTGGGTGTTGTTGTAATGGTGTTTCTTGAGGTTTGTTAGGTTCATTATGTTGGACGACAAGTACATGCTCCACTGAGGACTTTTAATTGCCAATATTGTTGTAGCATGTTAGTTCTTGTTGTAGTAATGATTTATAAGATTTTATGGAATTTATGAGCTTTTACGGTGATTAAGATTATGTGGATTCTCAGTTGTTATGATTCACAATAGTGATATGCATGGCTTGTTTTAATGATATCTTGAGATTTTGTTATCGGATTTTGGTGTTTTAGTAGACGTCAGAAAAATTAATTTCTTTGGAAAGAAAACATTGAGATGTTTAAAATGGTATATAATTTTGAGTTATGTTACAAGCAAGTGTACCCTGGGTCTGAGCAATGTGGGGGTCCCATGTGGATTGTGGGCGTGTGATGGTATTCTAGGTTTCTAGAATGACCTTTGTGACTTATTTTGATCATAACTTGACCTTTATATGTCAGATTTTAATAATTTAATGTGTTGAAAAGATAATTTCAAGATATTTCAAATGATATATAGCATTGATTTATATGGTACTAATTTAAACTTTGAAATTAGAATTTTCAATAGTAGAAGTTTTGTGTTGGTTTTGGCTTTTTGATATATAGATGATATATGTATGCATGTTGGGATTTTGAGCCATAAAATGATTGTAGCTTGTTGATTTTAGCTTGTGCATGATTCATGGAATTTATAGATAATTTACTATGCTTGAATGAGGATTTAAGTGTTGATTGTTAAAGTTTGATGGCAGTAATGTTCACTGTGTGAGTTTGTTGTCTTAATTCATCGATATCTCGAGTTGTAGATATCAAATTCTTGAAATTTTAGTGACAAGTGATAGATATATAATTCCATTGTCTTCGTTTTGGTATGTCATATGCATTTTTTGTGGTTTGTGTGGTGAGTTCTATGACTTATTGTAGGTAGCAATCTTCTACCCTATCTCTATGGCTGAGGAGTGTGGATGCTACGTGGTATAGGGGCACAACTTCCCAACGTGGGTCATCTACACAATTTGGTCACATGGTTCCTGTAGTCTAATTTTGTGGTTTTGAGTGGTAATGTGAGGTGTTTTTGTAGGTGTTTTGTGTGGAGTTTTGGTAGTGTTTTCGAGTTGATTTTGAAATGGTTTTCCAAAAAAGATTTGGAAAGAAATGCATCAATTTTGCAAAAAATTGGAAAAATATTTTCGTGGTTTTAAGGGACCAAGAAATCGAAGTATTCAACTGATAGATTAGGGACAATTGATATCTTTAGATAGTCGAGAGTCAATTACCTAGGATGAGGTCTATGTGGTTTTCAAGGAAGCAAGAGGGTCACAACATCGTAGTGACGGACCAATGATAGTTGATATCTCTAGAGGGTTAGGTGTGAGTTTGAGGTTAAGATTTCATGGTTTTAGAGGACCAAAAGACCTTAGGTGAGGGTCTATGAACCAAAAGACTATGAATGAGGTCAGGACCGAAAGGGCTTAATAGTCTAGCCAATGAACTAGGGATAAGTGAATAGATCTAATATTTTGATCCTATATATACACATTGTATCCGTTTTTTGAGGGTATGGATATGTAAATTTCCTATTTGTATGATATTCGTATCAACATTTTGAAAATGGATATGGATATGGTAACACCCATATCTGTACTATATCCGATCCATTTGCATCCTTAGTGGTTTTGGTTTTTTGACATCAATATTTGAGATGTTTGTTTTAATGCTATAGAATTGGTGGTAGATCTCTGGATTTGAGGGATCTGAGCTTTCTGTGGTAAATTGGTTTTCCAGATGTACTTCATCTTGAGTGAGTGTATTTTGATTTCCTATGTTTTGGGTTTCCGTGTGAGAACTCATGTGTTAGTTTTTATTGGTTTTTTATTATAATTATTATGTTTGGTGTATGTTATTTTCTAGGGATTTGTTCGGTTTTCCTAGTTTTGTTTTGTGGAATGCTTTGGAGTGCCCCACAAAATCATTTTTGACAATAAGATGGGACAAACTTCGTAACCAAAAAGATTGAAGAATGCTATTACCAATTCATGATCAAACATCCTCGGTTCTTTCCACACAATCCTCGTACAAATGGTGCAATGGAAGCAGCAAACAAGAAAGTGGAGCCCATCCCTAAGAAAATTACGCAAACAAATCAAGATTGGCATGAGAAGCCCTATATGGACATACAAAACCTCCATGGAGACATCCACAGAAGCTACACCTTACTCACATCTAACATGGGGGCCGTTCTTTGTGTACTGATCCCTAATTATAGTTCACACTCTTTGGCTCTACCCATGAACTATATAATAATAAGTCGTTTCACAGTAACAGCTATCCATACAATATAATCATGATAAAGAAGAATATGTCAAAATTTCTTGGGAATATTTCCAAATCAAAAATAAATTTTTGATAACAAACTTTATATTACATAAACTCCAAGCTTTTCCTTGTGCTCACAAATCGAGGAAGGAGATAACAAAAGTAGAGAATACTAGATATCAAATATACAAACACAAGGGTCTTTTTTATAGACTTAGGTTACTTTCTAATTTTTAGAAATGGATCCAATTTAATTTTAAGTTTTAGCAACAGAATTAGATATTTAAGAAACCATTGAAGACTTGGTCAGCTTGTGAAGCAAATTCAACAATTTGGGCGCATGTTTGCTTTCTACATTGCCTTCAAGGTTTGCTTTGAAAATATCTCGGACTTCGTTGAATTTCTCTAGATTCTTTATTTTTATATTTTATATTCTTGTAAATGTTTAAAATAAAAATAAAAAATCGGTAACAACAATCGTTGTTTGTGTCTTTAATATTTCAATCTAGAGTTGATTCTAATTTGAATTGCTTGAATCCTTGCTTGGAGAAAAGGTTTCCCCTTTTTATTCTCTTTTCCTCTCTTTTAATTTGGAATTAAATTTGAAATATCAAGTTTCTGCAAAACTAGACAAAGTCCCTTGCATAGCATTATTCTTATACAAAATAGATTAATATGGAAAATAAAATATGCAAAACAATGTGTTCAAAAAATACCTCCATACTTATCTTTTATTAGTCTTAGAGCAAAATCTAAATCTAACTCACATTCTCAGGAATTATGATTGCACCTTAGCACATATAACAAGTTGTTAAACTCTTAGATTGCCTTAGTAGAGAAGTATTGTTTTGTGAGGATTTGTAGTTGATCTTTCTATAAAATCCCACAAGAGAAGGATTAAGGAGTAAAGAAAGAGAAAAATATCATATACACTACCAACAACCACAAATTTTTAAACCAGTTAGGAAGTTTTTAAATTACCCTAAGTCTTTACTCTCCAACTCCACCTCATGTCAAGATCTCTCTCTCTCTCTTCCTCACGTCGTGAAGACTCTATCCTATTTTTCACACCATTCTTCTTTAAATTTGGCTCACATGTATCTTATATTTGTGAAAATAGTTCTTAACAAGGATTTTCAAGTCCAACCTCGACATCTTTACATTCATTCAAATCAATTAAGAGAACTTTGTTCTTGCTTTCTTAGACCTTCTTTTTGTTACCCATATAGCGAGCTTTAGGTTTGTGATTCCTAAATCAGATGGCTTAAGGATACTTGATGTTGAGACATCTCTAAGGACTTAATAACTCAAGTAACCAAGGTCGTAAAGATAAGACTTTTTTTCATGCTTTTGTCCTCTAGTCACCTTGTTAGTGGTTATCCAATTACTCAGTGATCCTTAGTCATCAATCATTTTTTCAATTCTCTTTTTCTTTCTTGTTTAAGCATTTCTTTTCTTTCAACATGTTCAGGTGTTTCGGGTCTTCCTTTATTCCCTATAGTCAAAGACTAAAGTGTAAGTACAAGATAAGTGTGACATCTAGGCCTGATTATCCATTTTTAGTTGTAAACCATGTAATTAATTATAATATTGTATAAATGGTTTATTAATGGATAATGTGTTGTTTCTTGGATGTGTGAGCTTGTGGTTGGCTTTCTGTGCACTTGCTTGTGATTTGGGACTAGTATGGAGACCAATTTTAGGATGCACAGTTGTCTCGATTTACGTACTTGTCTTTTCTCCTTTTCTTTTTCTTTTTCTCCTCTCTTTTCTTTTCTCCCTCCCTCACGAGCTCTCTCCATTCTCGTCTCCTTCTTCTCCCTCCACCAGCCTGTGCCACCAACGACGCCAACCCATGCCTCACCATCTCTTCCGACGCGATGGACGGCCGGCACGACGTGGGAGGAGGAGAGGATAAAGAGAGGCGAAGGCAAGCGAAAAGAGGGAAGGCGACCGAGAGAGGAGGAAAGGAAGAACGACACGCATGCAGCTGGAGGTGTGGTCTACCAAAGGAGGAAGCTTCGCCAGGGCTGCGCCGGTGTGAGGGGAGAGTCGTCGGTGTGCAAGGAGGCTCGCCGAAGAGGTACGCGACTCCTCCTTTCCCCCTGTCTTGCATTATCGTGGAATGTGTTAATTGCATATAAATGATGAAAAATGCATGTAAAATCGTAGAAAAATAGTGGAATTGATGAGAATGAGTTGGAATGCATGAAAACATAGATATCATGCGGTTAGGATTGAAATTTGTAGGAATATGCAAGTTTTCGGGATGAGGGCTACAGTAGCCGTTTTTGAGCTCCATCCCTTTGTGATACTCGTGTGGATTGTATAGTGTATGCATTGATGAATGGTTTGAGGGGTTTTGAAGTAGACTCAAGGGTTTACACCCCATTATTTATTGGTAATTTGTGATGTGTGTTTGGGAGGTCCGATCGAGGCTCCCACTTCCGACGATTTCGTCGACCGAAACAGGAGAATGCCTTGGTTGTGGGAAATTTGGTATGCCGAAATCCTGACAGATTAAGCCAAGATACCTAGTTTCGGTAGGCCGAAATCATTCGATCAACCGAATCAGGGACTTTCAGTATACCGAACCTGGTTTCGGTCTACCGATTTTGCCCTGGCCCTGATATACATAAATATGAATATAATGTGAAGGTTAAATGGTTTAAAAGGTATGTAAGCATGTGTTAATGATGTTTTCCCCATGTAATGACATGGAGGAATGTGGAACCCAAATAAGTGGATTTGAGCATGGTTTTAGGTTTTAGACCCTATAAATGAATAAGATGGTGGATTGTGTGTGGTTTTGGGCATGAGACCCAATTGTGATTTTAAAAACACATGGTTTTTCAAGAATTGAGTTGGGACCCCAGTGGAGGGTCAAGTATTGCATGGAAAACAGATTCCTACAATGAAAAAAGAATGGAAATGAAAATGGTTTTGAAAAGGATAGCTTAAAGAGTTTTGAAAATAAAACACTAATAAGGTGTTAAGGAACCACAAGGGTTGGTGTCGACAACGTGGTGGGAGTATGAGGCTCCAATGAAACTGCCAAACACGACTATGGTTGCCGAGCTTGAGACGGTGTAGGTTGAGCCTGGGTCATTGTACCTAGTTGTTCAGGTCACCGAGCTCGTGACGGTGTAGGCTGAGCCTAGGTTATTGAACCTAGTTGTTTGGGTCACTGACGGTGTAGGCTGAGTCTAGGTCATTGTACCTAGTTGTTTGGGTCACTAATGGGGCGTCAGACAAAAATGTATCCCCGTGCATATATGAAAGAGATTGAGGCTGGTTGGCCGGGGCGGTGGCATCCCACACGGGGAATTTTACCGCGGTAGTGCAGGAAAGTAGGGGAAATGATGTCCTCGCCTACTGCTTGTGTGCCTAATTACCCCTGATCAAGGTAACATCAATAAAGAAAAGTGGAAAAGAATAAGAAAAGAATGTGATTTTGAGAAATGAAAAGAAATGTGGTTTATCTGGGATTGAACTTATGAATGGTCCTAAAATCCTAGAATAAAATTAGAATTGTGTTTTAACTAGTTACCAGCCAGTATGTATGACTTTGGTTTTGAGCCGAGAGGCATTGTGTTTTAGGCTAGTTCTGGTCAGAAATATGAGTTTTGAAAGTAATTTTGGTTTTGGGAAGAAATCCCAAGTGTTGAAAAAGGGCATGTTTGGAAAAAGAATTCCAAATGTTTTGAAAAGAAAAGAAAGATGGGTTTTGAAAAGAGATTGGATTTGGGATTAAATTCCCAAGTGATTTCAACAAAAAGAAAAAAAAGGGAATGATGTTTTAAAAGGAAAGTGGATTTTCAAAAGAAAACCAAAGTTTGAAAATTAAAAAGCTGAGTTTAATAGTTTTACAGAGATTTTGTGGTTTGTTTATTTGGGGCGCGTATTGGGTGACTTAGATGTCACTCATGCGTGCTTGTTTGATTTTCAGGTGCAAATCGTGTGTAGTCGAGTTCCGGTGTTGGAGTCGGAGCTTCTAGTCGCACATTGTTTCCTGGAGGTGAGCTTTAGTTACAGTTATTTAATTTTACTGTAATTAGTATAATTTTGCTTATGATACTATGATTTAAGTAACGTGCCTGGGTTCGAAGCGTTACAATAAGAAACACATGTGCTTATGGATAATCTTATGTTACTTTTCAGACTTTATCTTCATTCTAGGATTTGAGAGATTCCATCATATTAACTTTACCTTTGAACTCCAACATGAAGTCACTTATTCACTCCTAACAAACTAAAACAATGTGGATAATTCCTAACTCTTTTTTTTGAAATATGAAAAGAAATACTAACCTAGAAAAAGAAAGAACATATTTTTGAATTTTTCATTTCTTCAATTTTTTAATTTTATTTTCAAATAAAGAAAATGTAAAAGACATAGAGATACAACTATTAACAGCTTAACATTTTATATACCTCATTAAACATATAATTCAAACTAATACTCCAAATAGTCGTACATATCTACATCTTAAAAACATAATTACATTGTAATAATATTAACCTTTTATGTTATTACCATAATTCAATTTAGGATTTTTCTCATATGTCTAGGGACTCTGTTTTAAAATGAAAATCAATTTGAATTGTGGAATTGAATCGAATAAAATCCAAATTCGTAAAATTTTATTTCGGAGTTGAAAAATATCTAAATCTGAATATACTTGTGTTTTCAGGTTCTTTTTACACTTCCCGTGGAATTTGTATTTATCAACAAACTTTTGGGGTGTTATCATGAATTTCATGTTTGAACTTCTCCGGGACCACTTCTAATGAGGGTACATTAATTATCATAGAAAAACGTCGTTCACGATCGTTACACACGTATTTTTAGAAATCAAATATAGGAATCATATAATCAAGATAAAGGCATTAATAATGAGTAGGACATATGATTCATATATCTTTGCATGCATACTCATATATATTGTCAAGCTCAGCATATGAAGATAGCTCGATCGCCCGACTTGGTTCATGGTCAGACCTTTCCTGTAAATCGAATATATGGTCAAATGGGAGATCATATGGTTTTCTATGTTTATTTCGAATGTAATGTCGAAATTAACATAGTTATAGGATTGATAGTTCAACCTGGTTCGAGGCCTAGTGCTATATGCATGTCTGTATATACTCGAATATAGTGTCAAGACTAACAGTCAGGTATTTGTTCAGTAGTCTAGCCTTGCTCATGGCCGAGCGACACACGTGTGTTCGAATACAGTGTCGAGCATGTGTGTGATAACCTTTTATATGTGTTCAAATATAATGTTGAAGTTTAACATATGAATGTCATGTATGCTTGAGTACAAGGTTGAGATTAACATGTGAATGGGGGATTGGTTGTCTGATTGTGTTTGAGGCTAATTAGCAACACAAATATGTTTGAATATAGTGTCAAATGAGTGTGCTCAAATGTAATGTCAAGACTCAAAGCACTAGATTAAATATATGTATAATCAAAATATAATGTCAATGAAAATACACGGTCTAGCATAAAGAAAGCATACAAGATTAAATATACATGCAATCAATTGTAATGTTGATAAAATACGTAATCAAGCATTCTTTATTGTCAATACCAAATATAATTCTGATAAACATGACATAAGGGATGCATGTAAATGTAGGGACGACTAATACATATCATGTGGATCGATCGCCTGACACTCACAATGCGGATGTTATTTGAGATGAGAGGACATTGTTTGGAATGAGCAAGCATTAATTAAGGACAAACGATCATTAGGTCATATTGAATGAGTGATCATTGTTTGAGATGAGTGCAACGTCAATTATGGACAAACGATCGTCATTCAAAACGAGCACAACGTCAATTATGGATGAGCAATCGTCATTCAAGACAAGCGTAGTGTTAGGTCATATGGGACGAGCGATCATTGTTTAAGACAAGCACAATGTTAGGTCATAAGGGATGAGCAATCGTCATTTGGGACGATTGCAATGTTAATTATGGACAAGCAATTGTCATTCGGGATAAATGTAGCGTCATATGGGATGAGCAAGCAATGTCATATGGGACAAGTGTAGAGACAATTATAGACAAGTGATCGCCGTTTGAGACAAGCACAACGTCAATTATGGACAAGTGATCATCATTCGGGACAAGTGCAGCGTCATATGGGATGAGCGATTGTTGTTCGGGACGAGCACAATGTCAATTGTGAACGAGCGATCATCGTTAAGGATAAGTGCAACATCAATTGTGGATGAACGATCAACGTTCGGGATGAACGTAGCATCATATGGGACGAGCAATCATCGTTCAAAATGAGTGCAACGCCAATTATGGATGAGTGATTGTCATTTGGGACGAGCTTGTGTCAATTATTATTGTGCATAGCTTTCATATACATATATTCAAATGTAATGTCGAATGAGTATATATGATCATATAGCGAACACATAAATTTGTGCTATTGAATACAATGTCAAATAAGGGAAATATGATGTAACACCTGAGGATCTTGTGGGAGACGTGTGGGTATCAGGCATCAATTCTGGGTATGTATGTTTTAGTAGCTCAGATTGCTGTAAGTTGTAAGTTTTGTTTTGGGTAATCAAGTGGCAGAGAGGTAGTGAGCCCTATTGGGTGGATTGGTATTTGATTACCTTTAATATAATATTCTTCTTGGGTAATCAAAGTGAATATTTCATGGATGTTTCTCTCTTAGATTTCCTATTTAGCGTATTATGCCTTGTGATTCCTCTTTGGTGCATCACACTGTGTTTTCAGTTTGGCATGTTGTGCCCTGTGAGTGTGTGGAACATGATGTGGACAAGCATAATTATGTTATAGTATTATCCTATGATAGCATTGTATTTTAACAATCATCCTGTGACAAAATTATTCATGAACAGTGCCACACACGAGACTTTTATTAAAGGAAAAGAAAGAGGTGGCATTAGGCATTCATAGTTGAGAGATTGAGAGAGAGAGAGAGATCTTGAGAGGGAGAGGGAGAGGGTGTAACGCCCCGCTCCCGGGCACGCTACCAAACAACAGTATCACAAGCAAAATTATACAAAATTACAGAACAAAAGGACTGTAACTAAGGC
Source organism: Posidonia australis (assembly GCA_024699735.1). Lineage (NCBI taxonomy): Eukaryota > Viridiplantae > Streptophyta > Magnoliopsida > Alismatales > Posidoniaceae > Posidonia > Posidonia australis. The sequence continues at coordinate 11,999 of JAMKQA010032377.1, forward strand.
TCACCTCTAGGATCTCGATGCGCGGTTAGAAGCTCCAATTCCTGCACTGAAACCTGGCTACACGCGGTCTGCACCTGAAAACCAAACAGCACGCGTGAGTGACATCTAAGTCACCCAGTACGTGCCCCAAAACACACAACTACAAACAAGCACGGCAAAACCAAAAGAAAACATGTTTCCTATCACTTGCAAAACTTGGTTTTCTCCTTTGAAAATCATTTTCTTTATTAAATATTCGCTTGGGAATTCAATCCCAAAACCAAATTCTTTCTTTACAAAATCACCACTTGGGACCTTAATCCCAAGCCAGGCTTTTTCAAAAGCCACATCCCTTTCCTTTCAAAATCCTTTTCCAAAA
>JAMKQA010032380.1:0-10090 GCA_024699735.1 Posidonia australis
ATATATATATATATATATATATATATATATATATATATATATATATTTATATACAAATTCAATAGTTTTAAAGTAAAAATCACTAGATCTCTAAATTATAAGTTTCAAAATTAAAATGTAATCCTTGGATCATAATATGCATCATCTAAATCAATGCACACCAAAATCTGTATCGTTTATAATTTCATGACATATAGATCAATTCATATATAAATTCAATGATTCTCTATAAACTATAATAAGTAATAATAAGTACATGTTAAATTTAGTATTTAGAAATTTTAAAATCATTTTTTTTATATGCAAGCATTTTAAATAGTTTTGATCATATTTAACAGTTTAGATTTTTAATCTAATGTTTAGATGTTTATATATATATATATATATATATAGAGAGAGAGAGAGAGAGAGAGTCATGATTAGTTGCATTCTGCAATACTTGTGCCTAGATTATTCAAAATAATGTAATTAAGTGATTGTAATCTGAATAATTAGCTTAATAATAATATTATATTTCATGCTCTCTATATTATGGAATTTTTCTCAGGTGTCGTTTTATACTATGTAGTATTTTAGACCGTTTTGTGCCACGTGTGCATGTGTGCGGCCAAAGTGAGACTGGGGTCAACTTTGCATAGTGATCTGCTGCCAGCCATTGTTCACCTAAAGTCTTCCACCTTACTGTCCATGTCGAATCTCGAATTTTGTCAAGATTTCCGGTAGCTCGACGACAAGAGGGTGGCGATATAAATGGAGAAGAAGAGAGGCTTCGGGGGCAGCATACCAGAAGGAGAAGAGGGAAATTGTGGGCGAAAACTAGAGGAAGAAAAAAGAGAGAGAGAGGAAGAGAAAGGGTGAGAAGAAATAGTGGGCGTTGTTGGTGGATGAAGCTCGCCGGAGGACCCTTGTGCCCAGAGGACACCGGGAGAGTGGGGGAAGGCCATTGGAGGAGTGAAGGATTGCCAGAAACTCAAAAAGGTTACGCGTCCCTCTTCCTCTTTTCTTCCTTAATTTAGGCCTCCATCCTTGTTGAATGCTTCTCAATATGACAAGCATGAATATGAGTAGATTCAAGTAGGATCATGGATGAATAATGATCTTGCGATTTTTCCATGATTTTACAAGTATTTATGCTGAATTTTCGAGATGCTTGTTATAGTAGTGAGAAATGAGATGCATGTCTTGTGGTTTTTATATCTTGAGATACATGCTATGATTTTTAATGAAACTTATCCCAAATGAAAATAGACTTGGCATGCTAGATTATGTGTTTTATGCATGATTTGTAGTTCATCAGAGAGGGGTCTACTGAGGGTCCCAATTCTAGTAAACGAGTGAGTAAGGTCTGAGGAGAAGATTACTGAAAACGAGAAATTTAGTATATCGAACAAAATTGGTATGTCGTTTTCTTGTCAGTTTTCAACTCAGAGTCTTGTATCGGTCGATCAAAATGTTATGGTCTTCCGTACCAAGGAAATTCAGACGACCATTCCAAAAGTTTGGTCGATTGATCTAGGCACTGAGCCTATTTTAGTCTGCCAATCTGGTTTGGTATGCTAAACCTGACCCCAAAGCCAAGTAAGATTGATTTCAATGAAGATGTTTATGAATGGGTTTTTACGCTTAATTGAGGTATTTCGGCATAATGTTTCGAAAGAACTTCGTAGAGATTTATAAGAGACATCTTAAAAGAAAAGAACAGCTTGATAGAAAAGATCTCCACAATGGGAAAGATTTAAAATAAAGATTTCAAAGAAAAGATGTATATTTTCAAAATAAGATTTCTAGAGTTGGCCCCAGTTAGTGAGACTGGGTGCCCAAAGAAATGTGTTGAATGGGTCACATAAGATAATTCGTGAGCTCAAACTGTAACGTTCACATTTTCCATGATAATTTAAAATAATTTAAACTACGTGAAAATAAAACCAAATAGAAGATATCAAATTACCAAGAACCTGTGTGTGCGGCTACGAGACTCCGATATATATGCACTATGCTAAACCAACCGCATGTCTGCACCTGTAAACTAAAACCACAAGGAAAACGCATGAGTGACAGAAATCACCCAATATGCACCCCAAGACGAAAAACAAAATTATAATTAATTTTCTTTTAAATTCATTTCGCAGACCATCTTCTCAAAACCCCACAAACCAGGCCCACATCGGTCAAAACCACAAACGGGGCTCTACTAGTCCAAAACCACAAGCAAAGGCCCTCAATGGCCAAAACCACATATTGTGAGTCGGGAAGCCCTACGCCAGGCAACCAAACTCTGGGCACAAGTAGTCTACCAAAGAGCGCCCACGACGTTCTGCACTATCATGGTGAAACCACCTTGTGCAGGAGCGATCACCGTCCCACAATTGTCCTTACCTGGAGAATCCTCACAAAGTCAACCCTTCATTGGGAAAATTGTCCTATCTCTCAAGATACTACCAGTTAGGAGGCATGTGTCCCACCCGCACTGGCCACCACAGGGTCCGCCTCCTCACGGCGTCCTCCACACACGGTGCTTAGGAAGGAGTATCATACCTCCACGCCCGACAACACCTAAGTCTCAGTACTCACAACGACAATAGGAGTATCATACCTCCCCATTATGCCACAAGACACCTCAACCGGTGGATCATAACCTTAGCCTTGAGATGACAGTCAAGGAGTCTCATACCTCCAAAACCCAACGCCCCTCAGCCTCAAGTATCTCGGCCCCCGACCTCAATCAGGGAGTAGTCCTTGACCACTCGAGAATGTCGTAACATTCCCTGGTCCCGATGACACGGTCCCACATTATCTCTGCCAGCACACGGAAAACTAGGAAAACCATTTTCCAAATCTGTCAACTCATTTCTTTGAAATTATTTTCAAAACCATTTTATATCTTTGAAAATCCTTCTAAAACCTTGGCAAAACGACACATCTGGTGTACCAAGGGACCACCACTGACGATCCACAATCCCATCTCAAAGGGACAATACAAATCAATTCGCAAAAACCCTCGGAAATCACATTTATAAAAGTATTTGGGCCCAAGTTCGGCATGCCGAAAATGGGATTCGGTATGTCGAAAATCTCTAGTTCGGTAGACCGATTTGGGTCGGTCAACTGAATCTTGTCAATGGTCAACACTCTGGCCAAAATTGGTATATTGAAAATGGTTCGGTCGACCGTCCAAAATCGGACGTTCGAATTTCTACCAAATGAGCTAAACTGACAGAAAAACGGCATATCGAAATGGTTCGGCATGCGGAATTCTACGAAAAACAAACAAACAGTCCAAACCCTACTTTCAAAATAACCCAACTAGGACCGACAATCGGACTCCCAAATCCAACACCAAAAATCTTGCATAAAGCATAAGGTGTAGACTCTCGAGTCTACTCCAAAACTCAATAAACAGAACCAAAATCCATCTAGCATGCATCAAGATATAAAATTGCAAAGGCATAAGGGTCAAAACGACCCAAAACACAACCATCGGTATAAATGTCCATAAATCCACCATAAATTCTCATAAATTCATAATAAATTCTAAGAGTGTAAATTTACCTAGATTTTATGAAATCTTATCAATTTCTACCAATTTCATGCTCTCTATTCAAGGGTTGGAGATGTGTACTTGCAATGTGCGTTCTGACGACCCAACTCTGGTCTCTGACCAACTCTGGCTACCCCACGCGTCCACAACCACTCCAAGACCTCAGGGACACCACTCTGGAGCTCCGCGCACTACCGCACACTACCGCACACCTCCGCCATCCCCTTGAGCATGCCAAACAGAGGAGGGGAGAAGCAGGGGAGGAGGGACAGGGGAGGGAGAGTGAAAGAGAGAGAGAGAGAGTTGGGAAGGAGGAGGAGGTGAGTGGAGGGAGAGAATGAGTGGAAGGGAAGGAAGATAAAGAGAGGTGGCGTGCTCGTGGCAAAGGGAGGATGGGAGGAGAGGGAGAGGAGGAGAGGTGTGGAGGAAGAGTCATCGGTCATGCATATAAATATGCGTCCAAAGTGGTAGTTGCATGCATGCATGCACAATGCAACCACCGGCCTCCCGCATGAGCTAACAACCTCACCAAACTCTCCCACCAACCGGCCCACAACGCATGCCCCACATGGACCCACACTTGGGCCCATAAGTATAGTGCCACAATGCACAGTGCCTACCACGCACGGGGACACGCAAACAGAAGCCAGCCCACAAGGCCTAAGCCCAAAAACACAAATCCACACAACAGGCCTCGAAATAGTAACACCCATCTAGGAATAAATTTATTAAAGTGTAAATAATTACAAAATGAATTTTGCAAGTGTTACATTCTAACCACAAGAAAGAAAGGGACGTTAGGAAATGCATCCCTGTGCACAGAGAAAATAGTGAGAGCTTGTTGGCTCAGAGGGGCTTGAGGAGCCTAAAGAGTGTGGCCTGTTGGCTGAGATAGATAGTGGAATGCCTAGCATGGGGACTTTTACTGTGATAGTGTAGGAGGTTGAGGTTGGCGCCTTTTCCTCCAATTGTGGCTAGGTCACCTTTGATCAAGGTGGCATGAGAAAAGAAAAGAGTTTTTAAATTTAAGATTTAGAAATTAGATTTAAGCTAGAATCGAGTTGTGTTTTGGCTTCTGCGTTTTAGCCAAATCCTAGTAGAGACAAGATCAGAGTTTTAGGGCTAACCTAGACAAGAATTGTGTTTTAGTCAGATTTGAGATTATGCTTTAGGCTGGACTCTAGTCTCAGAAATGTTTTCCAGAAATGCATTAGATTAGTGCATGAGTTTTAGAACAGAAAGAAAGATTTTAAAAGAGCATGATTTACTGAGTTTTTTTCCCGAAAAGAATTTCTAGAACTTAAATATGAGATTTATTCAAAGTTTTGGTTCTAGTGGGAACCTAGATTAGAATTTATAGAAAGATTTTTAGAAAAGTTTAGTAAAGCTTTGGAAAATTGAGAATTTAATTTATAAGCATTTTCCACTGTGTTTTTCTTTAGGTGATGCATACTAGGTGACATAGAAGTCACTCATGCATGTTTTTACCTTGCTTTGGTTTTAGGTACTTAATTGGAGTGCAGTCTAGTCCGATGTTCAGAGACGGGAGCCATTAGCCATGCACACAGGTTCTGGGTAGTTTGTAATTAAATTTCTTTTATTTGTGTATTAATCCTAGTATAGTAGTTTAGATTCTGTAGCGTCTGGTTGGGGGTGTTACAGATTCTCCCTCAAATTAACTATTTTGAGGGAAGATTGTTTATGGATGATAGATCTAAATTAGGTGGTTGCCATCATAACCACCTATATATATATATAGTGGTTTTGAGTTTTTTTTTATTTAAAAAAAGAAGTTACAAGCATAATCTTAGTTTCAATTTATTTTTAATTTGAAAGTTACATTTTCAAATAATTGGCACAAATTCTGGATTTTTGCATGTTAATAGTATGTTACTAAATTCATTTTGACATTGTATTTGAATATGGTAACCGTTTTATGTATATAATTGTTAATTTTTTTCATGCCATACGTGAGTTTTAATCAACTCATGTAGTCATGTTTGAAGCAGGTAGCTTAGTGTTTCCATATTTAAATTTTTTTAATTTGAATAACATTCAATTAAATTTGCTATTGTGTGTGATAGGTAGTTATTAGAAGATTTTATCATTCATTCAATTTCCTTTTTCATCTTGATATTTTACTTTACTTCTATATATTCATAGTTGTTATGAAGTTTCCTTTTTGATTTATATCAACATTGATTTTTTACCATATTTTACGTAAATGTCATTCATTCAATTTCTGAAGCAATTAGTTTATTGTTGTCCATATATAAATTTCTGAATTTTCGTATAATGTCCAAAAATATCTGTTGACATGTGTCCATATATAAATTTATAGATTTTCGTATGAATGAGATAAAATTGTTTCGTATTACTGTTTTGAATGTCTTGGTAGTATCGTTTACTATTTCTATTATCGTATTACCATTTTATAATCCATAGCGATATAATGTCATCGTGTTAAGATAATTTCGTATTACTGTTTGTATTATGTGTAACTGTTCCATTGGTCTATAGCATTATAGAGTGGAAGGGATTAAAAAGTTCTGTATGATTATTATGAAATTGCAGTTTAGTATTACTGAATTAAATGAAAAATAGTTTTGCAACAATATATTTAGTTAAAAAAATCTCTTTTTTGGTTCTTAGCGTATTCACAGTTGATGATGGTGGGACCTTTGGTGGTGTGTAACATCACGTCATGGTGGTAGTCTCTTAGTCCTTTTTCATTCAATGTTATTATTAATACAAAAAGAAGGAGCCAAACAAAATTATTGCTCATTCTGAATTGCTTTCCAAGGACATGACATTCAACCCTCTTTTTCACTATAGAAGCAAGTTAAGAAGAAACTCAAACGTCTTATGTAAAAAATGTATAGAAATAAAATTAGAAGAGAATTAATAATGTTAAGCAAATGCCCTCATCTTTAGTCAATAATTTAGTATTTTTGAAATAAAATGTGTAACATCCGTGCCCAATTTGGCTCGATTGTATTTTGACTTCATAGATCGTTTGATTATCCAGGATAATGTATTATTATGTGTTGTAATATAGATAATTTGAAGATTAATATTGATCTATGTGATAATCCCTTTTTTATATCAATAGTTATCTCTAGAAATTTCCTCACTATATGGTATCTTGGTGTTTTGTAACCCGTGTGTTTGTGTGGGACCAAAATGGGAGAGGAATCAACGCATCACAGTATTGCATAGTACCCACTGCCATTCATTGTGTACATTACGTGACCTCAGTAGCTTTACGCCATGCCAAATCACCGATCTACCAAGATCTTTAGGGGCTGTAGGCGATGAGTGACAACAATCGGGCAAGGGCAATAAAAGGGGAGAAGAGGAATGGTGTCGAGGCAACAACCAGAGAGAGAGTAGAGAGGAAATCCAGAGAAATGGAAAAGAGAAAAGAGGGTGAGGACTGAGGGCCGTGAAGAAGGGAGCGACAACCACTAGGGGAGGAGAGCTCACCGGAGGCTGTGTGAGCTCAGAGGACGCCAGAGGAGGTGGAGAGCTCGCTGGAAAGGGTGAGGGATCATCGGAAATCCGCTTAGTGTACATGTCTTGTCCAACTCCCTTCGTTTAAGTTTGAATTCTAATAAATGATGCAAATTTGGTCTAAAATCATAAAAATGGTTGGTGTAGTTAGATCTGAAAGTTCTTGGCAAATCCATGAATTTTTCATGGTTTATCAGTGATTTTTGGAGGATTTTTCGTAGGAATTTCAAGTATGTGCTACATTGACTTGAAACGTGTTCTTTGTCTTTTGATTTTGATATCTCAGTCTACATTTAATGGATTTTAATGAAATTTGTCCTAAATAGTAGTAGACTTAGAATACTTGGATTTGAGTATTTTTGTAAGATTTGTGAGCATCAGAAATGGGTCCGCCCAATGCCCCATTCCGGCGAGTTGGTTTTCAGGGTAGTCGATTATTTTTTAGAAAAATTATTGGTTCGACATACTGAATGAATTTGGTATGCCGAATCAAGGGATTTCGGCATACTGATTTTGTTCAATCTATCGAACTAGGCCTTTGAGCCATTTACCTGCAATTTTTAAAGTGAATTTTTACCTAGTGCAGTGTAGAGTCCGATAGAAGATTTTAAACAATGTGCTATGCTACAATTGCAAAAAGACTGGATATTTCTAGAAAAGCTGTCCGAATCCTCCGAAGTTAGCAGGAGATGTGCCTCGCTCACCAACCAGAGGAAGAGTGTTCACCATCTCTACTCCAAGTGCTAGTCTTTAAGGGGACATTGTAGATGGTTAAGGAGCAGTAAATGGCTAAGTAATATGTACTTCTAATGTTGTGGTGTACCTAGTACTATTATTAGTAGTAATAATAATGATGGTTATGATGTGTGTTTTAGGATCTTTTCTTATGACTGACCGTATGGTCCGAGTTCTATTTGACTTAGGAAGATTGTTTTCTTTTATTTCTGAGTCATTTGCAGTTGAGATTGGGGGGAGGCCAACTAAGTTGGTTTTCCATCTTAATGTGGTCACTCCATTGAGAGAGCATAGTTTAGCATGGAGGTATTTACGGTTAGTCGATATTCATTTAGGAGGTAAGGGATTTAAGGGCAGTTCGATTTTGATGAACATGCAAAAATAAAATGTCATTCTGGAATAGACTAGCTAGCCCAGCATTCAACTGTGATAGACTGTGCGATGAAGAGAATTTTGGCGGAATGCTCGGGCTAAGGCTGGTGCTTGATATAAGGAATTGGGAGAACCCACGAAAGTGATCTCAACAATCAAAGCCTACTGTCATTTGACAAAAAGTAGTATGGGCTGCCAAGCTTGTGTGATAATGTAGACACCTCGATTTTGTAGTCACTTGACAGCATGCTCCTTTGGAAAGATGCTCTGGTTGCGACTACAAACCTAAATCCTAACTCCACCAAAACCCTAACTCCACCTAAATCCACTTAAATCCACTTAGGTCCATACAAGCCCATTTAGGCCCACACAAGCCCACTTTGACCTAATTTAAGCAAAAACCTATAATTAAAAATCAAAACTAAACAAAACTCACTTAAATCATCAAAAAACCCAAATTAATTAACTAAAAATCCTAATTAAAACCAAAATCAAATAAAATCCATTTAAACAATTTAAAATCCAAATTAATTAAGTAAAAATCCTAATTAAAACCAAAATCAAATAAAATACATTCAAACCATTTAAAGTCTAAGTTAATTAAGTGAAAACCCTAATTAAAACCAAAATTAAATAAAATCCATTCAAACCATTTGAAGTCCAAGATAATTAAGTGAAAACCCTAATCAAGTAAAACTCAATAAAATCCAAAAAAAATTAAATCTAATTAAAAAGAAACCTTAATCCAAACAAAAATCAAGCAAAAAACAATTAAATTAAAATCTAAATCAAATCCTTAATTAGATCAAATAGAAACCAATTAAATCAAAATTTAAATTGAAACCCTAATTAAATCAAGTAAAAATTAATCAAATCTAAAACTCAAAAACAAAATCCTAATCCATTTAAATCTAGAAAAACCCAAAAAATAATAAAACCGTAAATCCTAATTGAAATAAAAAAAAAACCTAAAATGATAAAATCCAACTCAAAGCCCTAATTAAAATCACTTAATCACACTTAAAACAATAAAACCCTAAATTTTAATTGAAATCACCAAAAACCCTAAAATAATAAAATCCAAAAAAACCCAAATCAAACGTAAAAATAAAACCCTAAATCCTAATTAAAATCACCAAAACCTTCAAGTAGTAAAATCCAAAAAACCCTAATTTAAAATTAATTAATTAAGCTTAAAATAATAAAAATCGAAACCTAAATTAAAATCACAAAAAAATATAAATTAAAATCACCAAAACAAACCCTAAAAAAATAAAATAAATATCAAAAACCTTAAAACCAAAAGCCCATTTACGTAGGCCCAGTAAGCCCAATGCATTTTATCAACTAGACAAACCTTAGGTAGGGGAAAAATAATTTCGGCCGGCGCTCCCTGTCTTCTCCAGCGACCCCTGAGTTTTCCGAGGACAACTTCGGTGGTATTCTGAGAACTTCGGAGCATATCTCCTCCACCCCATGATCTCCGGCCAACTTCCTCCAATCACCAGCGCATCAGACGTCCCTCAATGACTGGGAGGGAAGATCGACGGCTCTGGAGGCCCCCACTGGAGTTTAAAAAGCCCCCACAGCCATCAACCAAGGACACCACTGTAGGATCTAAAGGCTTCTCTAGAGGGGGGTGAATAGAGAATTTTAACTTTTAATAACTCTATAATCAATTTTAATAATAATCTGAATTAATGAGCAAATTGATTCATAATATTCTACTTATCATGCACAATGGAATTTAAAGCATAGAAGGAGATGAGAGTAATTGATGACACAAATAATTTATAGTGGTTCGGCAACCCAACCTAGTCCACTCCTCAAGACCCTCTTGAGATTTTTCCCTTATTCTTAAAAGACAGAATAACTTACTTGTTGGTAGCCCACCAACACAATGTTTGCTCCTTCCACTTCTCAACACCCCGA
>JAMKQA010032381.1:0-11780 GCA_024699735.1 Posidonia australis
CTACGGAGGGGACGGATCAGCTGCACCTCTCCCGCGCTAGGGCTCACGGGCTCCGGAAGATGCAGCTGTTGGTCACGGGCGTGGAAGGAGAAGGCACGTGGGCCAAAATGCCCTGCACAGCTGGAAAAAGCCAGCCCAAAGCCCAAGTGGGTCCCACACGTGTGGTTTTCGAGACAGAACCGACCCACCGGCCACAGAAACACACTACATGGGAGAAATCAAGGGCACAACACACAGGGAAGAACCACAACCCAACAGCTCAAACTGAATTAACCATTAATAAACCTTATGCACATAATCACAAGAAATCCATGGTTTATATCAAAATGGAAAATCTAGGCACAGATGTTACACCCGCGCATCCCGTCTGTGCATTTGGTTCGTTCATTCGGCACACGGTCCTTGCACTTACAGTAAACCCAGATCAGGTCATCGAAAAAATTGCCCCACTTGGGAGCTCTAGGAGGACCAATCTCCGACCACTGCAAAAATACATATAAATACTCATCTTGAAGGATTTTGAGTCTACTACATTTTGGGACAATTTTCTTCTTAATCTGATATGTGGTTCTCATGATATTAAATCAGGAAGTTTAAGACATCACTGAAAGTTACTGTAGCTTCATATACAGAAAATCACAAGAAAATCTTTCATAATTCCCAATAATTCATTAGATCATTACCAATCCAAGATTTCATGCCAATCTACTCATTTCCATACTTTTTAACTAACAGGCCACGTTAAATCGTACATGGAATAATTAAAAATTGAGAAGAGAGGAAATGAGTCGTGTACACTATGATGGGTTCCAACGACCTCCCCTTCCTCCAGCGAGCACCTCGATGCTTCCCTCTCCCGCTCAGGGTCCTCCTCTCTCTCTCTCTCTCTCAGTGGATTTCTTTGGATGCCTCTCACACCAGCCCTTCTCCTCTATCTCTTTTATCTTTGCCGTCCATCGTCGTTTTTCAACCACTGGAAGGGCATGACGAGATTCGGGTGGCGTCGCTGCAGGGCAAAGGAGGGAGCGACGTTGGCAGGGTATGGCTACACAGTAGAAGGCTGCAAGCTATTGTATGGTCACTATTAAAGCATACGTATATGCATACGGTATAGGATACTAACATATGTAGTCAAACAAAACCCAAGGATAAACACCAAAGAGAAGAGTGCACAATCAAGCATTGAAACCCATATTCCATTAATCACTTTTAATACAAATGCATGGGTACAAGCTTACATCATTCTAGAAATCTCCTGGGAGACCCATGCATGTCAAACGCGTGTCTCCATCGCATGTCTTACACGTAGTCTTCCTATTCTAGGCCCAGATATTACATCGAGTAATATTATTTATATACAAAAATAGATAAATATGGGAATAAAATATGTATGCATTATGAGCTAATCACGTTTATTGACACCATGATGACCAAAGCTAGCATGGCTTCTCCATTTTTTTGCCTTTTCTTGCTTCTTGTATTTAAGATTGCAAGAGGTGCCATTAGATTAGTAATACTATACAAATACTAGAGTAAAGAAAAATAACAATCCTCTAATATATATGTACATTTGTTGTATCAGTCTGGAAATGAGTTGATTGTTTCTCACCAAGTAATTGATTATCTTTCAAAATCCATTAGTTGATAGTATATTTTCTTAAAATTACTTTTCATAGTGTACCATCACTGGATATTTATTGTTTTTACTTGATTTTGTTTGATTCATCTTCAGTATGATGCATTTGAAATGGGTATTGTTGCCATTGATGACCATACACATGTTGATATCTTAGCAATTACTTATCATGTTGTATCTAAACGATTGAATGGAGATTAGATTGCTGACCTAGCAATTCCTGTCATTACTAGCTTCCTTGGAAAGGTTTTCTTGTCACACATTCTATATTAGCTGATTAGCTAATTATTTTTTAATAATATTATTGAATCATATTTTGATAGATATTTAGATTGAAAATCGAGAACCAAATTAACTGAATCGAAGACGAAATCGAACTGACTGACTTTTGGACGATTTGGTTTGGTTCAATTCTAAGTACATACATAGTTTGGTTTGGTTCTAATATAGTTAGAATCGATAGGTGTGGTTCGCTTCATAGTTCATATTAGAATCGATAGGTACGGTTCGATTCAAGTGGACATCAATGTGCACTCCTAAGTTTTCTCTTCTTTTTAAGAGAGGAGAGACAAGTGGACATCTAGAAAGCGCTTGTAACCACTGTAGACACCCCGATTTCTCGCCAATGTTGGTAGGTGGACCCGGTAGAGAGTGCAACTAGATGACAAACCCGGTCCTACCTCATTTCCGCAAACCTAGCTCATGATCCTAAACCAACCCAAAGCCTCCAAATCACCCTAGAGAAAACCCCATTCACTAGGCCCAACACCAGAAAGCACAACCTGTATGCTCTGGCTCAGTGGGATGCGCGGCCCGATAGCGTAGCTTAAGGGCGTGTCAGGACCAGGACAACCAGGAGTGCACTGCCTGACTAGTCACTTTTGTCGTACGACCTCGTACCTCTTACGAGCGATGTTGCGCACGCTTCGCCCGAGTTGTCTCCCAGCGTGGCTGATATCCACAGCCTTCCCACGCCTCATCTCCAACCACCACGTCCTGTGTCGCCCTATCGTCACGCAAACTCTGCAACGGTGCCGGCGAGCCACTCCTTGTAGCCTTAACATCTCTACTTCTCCATGCCACCATCCCACCTACCTTGCATCCATCCACCCAAAAATGACAGGCCTTCTTGTAGCCAAGACACACTTCCAATTGCGAGTGGAGAAAAGGAAGAAACCCAGACCTTGTGCGAGGGAGGAGAGACTGGAGACTAGAAGAAATTTGAGAAACATCTCCCCAACCACCGGCGACGTCCCTTCCCTTGGCATCTAGGAAGCATTCTAGACTCCCTCTGAGTGCTCCATAGCCCTCTCCGACCTGTCCCCGGCCACTGCAACCGCCATTCGAGCACCTCGTTGGAGTTTCAATCGTTAGCATGAGGAGGCATAAACGACCAACACAGGTAACCGTTGCATCCCTTTCCTCTTGAGGATGATTTTGTGGTCTTAATTTGATATTCCTGTAGTATTTTCCCTCTTATTTTTCCCTTCTTTCATCTCCCCTGTCTTCTTCCCTATTGGCTGATGGCGAGCGCTGGCGTGAGGCGTCCAGCCTTTGAGCGCTTGGCCACGGTCGTTCGAAGGTAGCCTCCTCTTCCACTCTAATCCCCTAATCACCCTGTAGCTAAGCCAGAGTCTCTAGCCTCCTTGCATGGCCAATCAGACTCCGACAAGCTATGATGCTGATGACAAAGGTGGGGAAAAGGCTCTGTGACCATGCCGATGGATCCCTGCACGGCTCTCCTTTACCGGGTGCATGGAAGCACACGAGAAGTCCTGATACAGTCACGACGAAGATAGTGAATCCGGAGATGAAGTCTAGAATCGGAAACACCAAGGAAGGATGAGAAAGGATACGAAAAGGAGTCGCCACCTAGTCTTTTAATGGAAAGACGAGGAAAACCAAACACACAAGAAAACCAGGAAGCAAACAAGATGCAAAAAACATGTGTGCTGCATGCCTAATGGATGAAATGCACAAATCAATGCGGACCAGAGAAAGGGTAAGGATTCTTGCTACACATGATCCAGGGATCCAGGAGGCTTCGGGACGTCGAGAGGAGCATTTCTCCACTTCCAGAAGCGAGAATGGGACACTTCCCCCATCCTCGAACCAAGCTCACCGTCGACGCGATCCTTCTCAAGTGAGCTCGACTGCGGTGGCTGTCCAAGGCACAAGGCTCGATTCTAAAGGCTCTGGAGCACTGGGGGTGTGCCGTGGAATGATCCTGGAGGCTTGGAGAGGCTGGAGGCACGCGTCCTTTCACTGGCTTCAGTGGTCTTCTTCGACGACGGCGGCGTGGCGCGACTCCGGCGATCTTTTGGTGGAGGCCTTGGGAGGTAGCGAAACAGCGTTTTGACGGGCGAAGAAACAAGAAGGAGGCCAAGAGAGGAGGACCTAAGGTTCTAGGACCAGGTACAAGCCTTGGACCAACACCACCACCTAGGTCATCGGAAAATGGCGACGGCGAGGCCTGGAATCTCGATTCCTGCCAGGGAAGGCCTCTGACTTGATTGGAATCGATCAAGGAGGATAGAGGGAGTCCTAGGGAATTATTTCTAATAAGAATTGAGGTCAGTAGGGTGTGTACCTAGCCTGGTAGTGTGTTTGGATGGTCGGAGCTCACCGGAGCTCGCTAGAGATGGTTGGAACCTCTGATTTCTCACCTCCACGAGCTTCCTCTCTCTTCCAGGAACTCTTTGGTTGCTGTGGTTGGGAGGGAAAAGGTTTGGGGACCTCTCCTCTCTCAATTTTTGCAAAAATGCCAAAAGTCCAAAAGTCCATTTCTACTTGCAAAAGGGGCTATATATAGGCTTGGATGGTTGTTAAGGCTAGAGTGGAAGGTGGTTATGTTTGTTGGAGAGAAGTAGGAAGTAGTTATGTTTGTTGGAGAGAGGTGAGAAGTAGTTATGTTTGTTTTGGTTGTTACATGAGTTTGTTAGATTAGTTAGGATGTAGTGGAAGTTAGTTAGGTTGTTGAGGTTTGACTTAGAATTTGACCTAGGTTTTAATGTTTGGATTATAGTTTTGAATTTAATTTAGGTCCTAACCTAGGGTTTAATGTTTGGATTAGGGTTTAACCTCGGTTTTAGGGTTTATTAGTATTTTAGGGTTTTGTTTTGTAGTTAGGCTTTTTAGAGCCCAGTTAGGGTTTTGTATGGTGCGCTTGTCTGGTGCGCGAGATAGGTGTACTAGATAGGAGCGCCTGCATTGGTGGCTGTTGGAATGAGGAGTGGTTGTTGGGTTTGGCTTATTTGCAAGCATATTGGGGTGTCTACAGGCTTTGACATTTCTTGTTTCGATTTCTTGGTGTTTTTTCCCTACCATGCATTTGTTCTAGCTTCTCGAATGTTTTCATAGATTAAGTAGTGCATTCCTTGCTTGGAACGAGGCAATGAAGGAGGAAGGTCTGGACTCAGTTTTAGGTGTGTGCCCCGATAGCGTGTCCTTGATGCGTGTGTGCATTAGGGACTCCATGATGTCAGACCTGGCCAAGCCTCGCCCCTATGCCCTTACATACGAGGTTTCTCTACGCATTTGACCCCACTCACATGGTTTGGTTTCTCTCGTGCATTCTTTCGCCATTTTGGGTTTCTTCTCCCTAATGTTTGTTTCTCCCAGTTTTAGGCTTTGCATGTTTCCACCCATTTTTCATGTTATCCATCATCCTTTAGTTACCTCATTATGACCTTGGGTGTGTGGGGTTAGCCATGATAACCAGTTATGTGGATATGCTTTGGAAGCCCGCTTTAGACGCACGTACCACCGACACGTTGATGATGCATGGTGATCCTAGTGACCCTACCCTAACTGATTTAGCCCCCAAACCTATCCCACTCATATCCTTTGCATCATCTTTTGTCCCTTCATCATGAACACTTTTGGGTTACTATTTCGCAATCATTTTATCTTATTTTAATCATTTATCATCCATTAGCCACACCTTAATCGACGTTCGAGTGCCTACATAGCTATGCATGGCAACAATAATTTCGAGAAAGACCGACTCGTCGGGCGTACAGGGATGTTTAATACCTTTTCTGTATATAATAGGAGTCCTTACCCTTTCTTTGGCTCGCAATGATCCGTGTGTCGCGTCCATTTGGCGTGAGTCACTTTTATCTTGCCTTTAGTTTTGCTCTTGGTTTTCGATACGGTTTTCCTCGTTTTTCCGATTTGAAATAGATTAGGTGGCAATTCTATATCCTTATTTTTACTTTGTTTGCCTCTTATTGGTGTTGTCGGCTCATTTTCCCCTAGTCCTAAGATTTACCACATTTGCCATGGCCCTATCGGTCTCCATGGTGACAACCACTATGGTTAGGATTTTCTTGGAATAAGATTTTTTTCTAGGTTTTTCAATCTCTTTAGTTGTCTTCTCAATTCAGATCAATCTCAACCCCTAAAGAACATAAAGGATATTATTTCTTGGTACACACTACATGGTCTAAAAGACTATACACAATTCATCTTCTCCAAATATCTATCGCTAGGAGTGTAAACAGATTGGATACGGTACAGATATGGGTATTACCATATCGATATCTATTTTCGAAATGCGAATACGGATACAGAAATCATATAGATAGGAAAATTACATATCCATATCCTTAAAAAATGAATATAGATATGAAACAGATAAAAGGGGATCGGATACAGATAAAATCGGATATAAAAACAAATATGATGATATACACATTATATAATTAATCAAAACATTAATAAGATTTTCATATCGTTATATATTTCAAGTTATTTAGTATATATGAAATAAAAATAATATATATCAAAAATAAAAATAAATTAGACATAATGATAGGTTAGACTTACCTTTTCTAAAAAGAGATGAAGTTATGAATCTAAATTTTAATATTCCGCCATTGTGGATGTATAATTAATTAATGATTAATAAAACTATCATATTTTACAACATATTTTTGTTAATTAAAGTAAGTAAAATCCTATAAGTGACAAAGTAAAATCCTTGTAAAGTAGATAAATAATTTGACAAAATCAAAATGTAATCCATGGATCTTAATCTATATTATTTAGATTAGATACATATCAAAATCTACATCATTTAGAAACTCATAATATACATATCTATCCATGAATCTTAATATATATCACTTAAATTAGTCACACACGAAAATCTATATCATTTAGAAATTCATAACATATATATCTATTATTATCAAATTCAATGGCTCTTTTTAAGCTATAACAATTACATGTTAAATTTAATACTTAGGAATTTCAAAATCACTTGAATTTTTATATATAAATATTTTAAATAGTTTTGATCATATCTAGCGGTTTAGATTTTTAATCTGATGTTTAGATGTTAAGATATAAAAAGTTGTCTATATATATATATATGCATATCTGTATCTGTATTTGTATCTGTTGAAAATTCAAGAGGCATATCTATATCAGTATCTGTATCCGTCCAAATTCAAGAAACCATATCCATATCTGTATTCATATCCGTATCCGCTCCTGAACGAATACAGATATCTATATTCGTTCATAAATAGATATGGATACAGAAATTTTACAGTTATATCGAATTCATTTGTACCCCTATCTATCGCTGATAAACCCTCGACAACGTAGGTTATTTTCGGGAGGGAACTCAAGAAAGATGCGTAGGTAGGGAGTGCTAATGTTTGTCTTCAAAACATCATAACAACTGCCAATAGTGGAGGCATTGACCCCACCAAAGGTGATCAAGGAACTTAATCCCTATGCGTACATGAGGGCATATGTATATACATAGAGTTGAGATCTGGTGAGGTTGGACTGCTTTGTGCTCATGCACCGGAATACATGTAGGGGGTGGGGGTGTTTGTGCAAGATCACAATGTGGTCCGGCCACATCTTGTAAAAGTTGTGTACATATATTGATTGTTCTTTTACGTTACTTGAAAACTAAATTAGAAAATTAGACCCATAAAAGGCAATTGAATCCTCTTGCTATAGCTCGATGAACTTTTATTGTCGCCTTTTGGACTATTTTGGTTTTTAAACATTCTTGCAACTAATCTCAAATTAATGACTCGGTAAAATTTCCTTTCCTTGCTTTATTTATTAGTCTATTTTGCTCTTGGCAATGAGTTAATGTCTCCAATTAGTGATCGCTAATGCTAGAAAGATACCAAGGTTTTTGAATGGAAACAGTAGAAAGGCTTCAAATGGAGATATTGGACTAATTTAGAATAGTACTGTGGATATGGACTTCTGGTCGCCCTTGTGGGCTCCTTTGTCATGTTTTGTTGGCTATTGTTGTTTCATGTATATTGATGTCAATCTTGTGATTACTTGATTTACTCTTGTTGGCCTTCAAGGTACCTTGAAGAGATGGTGAATGTGAGAGTTCCAACTACTCCTAAGGTTCTAAATGTCGACATATGTCAATGATATTTCGTTAACACGTGTCGATTTTTCAAATTAGGGAAACAACATACAGGTGTATTCAGGAGTTATTGGATTTTGGTTGATAGTGTCGACCAAAATTTGGTTTTTTTCCTTATGAAACTTGCCTAGTTACATTGACATGTCATATTTACAAATGAAATGGGTGACTCAAGTAATTTCATTTTTTTTATAGTTGTCTCTTTCCTCTTTTTCTTTGTTGTTGACTTGTTGTTACTTATTCCTCCCAATTTAGCGTTTGGAATAGGAAATATTCATAATACCATATGTAGTTTCGAGATGAGGGCACGTGTCTGCTTCACTAGATCTCCTTATGGATTTTGTGAAGTGGTAACATCTAGAATGGTCCTTAATTAGACTTTATATCTCTGGCACATGGGTATTCTCTCATCTTTGTTTTCTTTCAATATTAAATGTTATAAGAACTATTCATTATAAGTATCTACTAAGCATTTTTAAGTTTGATTTATGCATTTATTAAATATATTTAGGTACTATTTATACTTTAGGATATTTGTATTAAGTTTATGTAGCATATTTTACTGTGATATATGTTTATAAAGTGGTTTTAAATAGTCCTATACGTAGATTATTGTTTACTTTAGTTTATTCTAAAATTTAAAATCAAAATTTTGATCATTTTTGTAAACTTCTATAAATTTGCTGTATTTTCAATGATGTCTGACACGTTTTCTATTTGTGTCGGATTGAAGTCTAACAAGAAACCAACATTTAGAACCTTAGCTACTCTAGGAGGTTTCTTCCTTGAAAACGTGTGAGAACAATTCCATGATTAGTTTGGGTGTAATAATAGATAATCAATGAGACAACGAAATGATCAAAGCACGCATCCAAGGATTCTAACAATTTGGTTTACTTTAATGCAACGCTTTAACTATAAATGCATATGCCCTTTTTTTACTGCAATCATGCAAATGAGATGGAAGAGTTGATGGTCGATGGCATGGAGATGATGACGTCAGATGCCTAGGGATGAACACTCCCTCACCAAAGGAATTCTTGAGCTCTATGCAAGCGTGTGTCACTCAAAATGGCTGTTTTTTCTCTAAGCTCTCTCTTTTTTTCCTCTTCAAATTCTAACTCCAATTTTTCACCTCCCAGATTTCGACCCCCCACAAGGCTGGAAAGGACGCTTATTCATAGGCTCGAGTAAGTTGCTACACTTGCTCCAAAGAAGTAAAGATGACTAAATTTGGCAACACAATCCAATAGGTACAGTTGTCATTGCATTGAGGTGTTCGATGCAGGATGCATTGTGTGTAACGATTAGATGTAGTGTTGCAATAAAAGTTAGAATCTTATATTAATAAGCTAAATTATGGTTCAATTAATGTGGCTAAGTTTATGTCAATTATCCAAAATAGAAAATAATTCAACATCGAAAATTTCAAAATTAGATAAAATAAGGATTGGATAAGCATAAGAAGCCATAGGTACTGGATGTACAATTTGGTGCGTCTAACGTTAAATGTAGGTAGCCCTACGTTAAGAACCTAGTAGCTAAAAACTTGATAAAATGGATGGTCAAAGGTTACTAAGGAGCAACAACCATCCTTAAGAGCCCTTAATGGAGATCAACGGAATCCAAAATAGGAAATACAATTGCTCCAAAAAGGAAAAGTTGGATTAAGCCAAGACAAGTATGATAGTGCAGTTGGGACGATATGGTGGTGTGTGTCTAACATTAGATGTAGGTAGACCCTTGTTTGAGGACCAAGCCTTAAAAATATGCTAAATCGACACCAACACACGGAAAGAGGGTCTTATGGTGCGAGTCATGTGTGACGTGAAAGATGCATTAGGGTTCAACTTAAATGAATTACGAGATTCCAAAACTAGATATCTACAAGTACAAATAAAAATCCAAAACATAACTAAATAAGGGTCTAGTTAAACTTAAAATATTTTAATGATGGTAAGGTCAAGGAAGTTGGTGACTTGATGACAAGGAATTTTGCTACCTTAGGATCAGCTATTATAGCCACCATTCACTTGGGCTTCGGTCGTCCACTAAAAAACACATAGAGAAGAAGAAGAATATCAAGATGCAATAAAAATAATAATATTATCATAAAAAAATATATTAAAAAATAAAATCAAAATAAAAAAATAAATTTTAGAATTAAAACAACTATTTCTCATTTGCCTCCTTCTACAAAAAGTGTTAATCAACATCATTAAAAAATTTTCTAAAAAAAGAAAAGAAAATAGATTGTAGAATAAAAAAGTACATCTAGTTCTTGTTTGTCTCCTTCTTATACAAAATAGTAATCAACAACATCAAAATTCTTTAAAAAGTGAAATAGAAAGATAAATTTCAAAAAAAAAGACCTATTTCTTGTTCCTCTCCTTCAAAATTCCTTTTGAAAAAGAAAATCAAAATAAAGAATAAATAGTAATCTACAATATCAAAATTACTTGAAAATAAAAGTAGAAAATAATTTTAGGAATTAAAAAGATGCCTATTTCTTATTCCTTTTCTTCAAATTTCCTTTTGGGAAAAAGTAAAAAATAGAATAAATAATAACCAACACAATCAAAATTCCTTTAACAACAATGACATCATATAGAAATAAAAATAAATTTTAGAATTAAAAACACACCTATTTATTGATTGTCCCTTGCTTACAAAAAACATTAATCAATAGTAAAATAAAAAAGCTCAATTGTAATCAACAACTTCAAAAAAAAAAAAAAAACAGTAAGCAACGACATCAAACTTACTTTAAAAATAATATCAAAATTAAGAAATAAGTAAATTTATGAAATAATATCAACAACATCAAAATTCCATCTTCTTATTTCTCTCTTTTATGATTTTTTTGTGAGAACATGAGTACGTGAGAGAAGAAAAAAAATGTAACGAAACCTCTCTCTCTACATTAATAAATTAAAATGAGTTCAATCAGACTCTAAGAGATAGTCAAAATTGGTGTCAAATCTAAAGAGAGTGTCATAATGAGTTCAAAATTTTGGGAAGATTTTAAAATTAAGGTAAATTTTAAGGATTTATTTGAAAATTATCCTTATAATTTCATTCCAGCCAATGCAAATCCAAATGGCCTCCTTATGTAAATATATTGATTAAGATGATTTAGTTGGATATAAAATGTTTCATTTCAGTTATTTGGACAACATAGAATAATAAAACTAAAGAAAATCAGACATTGAAGTCCCTTAATTAATTCTCTATGCAAAACTCCTATTGCGACATTCTTGTAGTTTATGTGTCGTATGTAAAAGAGTTATATCTACTATTAATGGATCAAGCCTAGGTTGGAAGTTTTCTTCTTTAGAGAGAAGAGATTGACACCATTGTCACGCTGTGGATGGAAGAAAGACTTGTTAGTGTAACTGTATCAACAACCAACCAACTTTATTTACATGCATTCTTTATGAGCCAGAATTCACTAAGTTAGAGTCTGTTATAAGAACCATGTTGTTATTGTAGGATCGAAATAGCTCTTTTAGAGGAAGGGTGAATAGAGAATTAATACTTTTTAATTACTTTGACTACTTTTTCGAGATTAATGAGAATTGTATACAAAGGATATTATTTAACAAGTATAATCAAGCTTAACTACTTATGCAATTTAAATAACATACATGAAGATGATGAGAGCAATTGATATGGACAAGAAATTTATAGTGGTTCGGCAACCCCGCCTAGTCCACTCCTCAAGACCCT
>JAMKQA010032382.1:0-10170 GCA_024699735.1 Posidonia australis
AAATCTTTCTCATCAAATGCAAGCTATGAACAAAATCAAAAGATTTCAAACTTGGCAAAAGTGTATTAGCTTCAAGTCTTTGCTCTCCCTTTAAACCATCTATCTAATAATCTCAAGAACATGTATAACTGAAGAGAACATGACCACTAAGCTCACCAAAGAAGTATAATGTGAACTCCATCGAGTATCGCTAGCACACCGCAATGAAGTCTCTTGATTCAAACCTTGTCCTTTGGGAAGTTCACCACTTTCAAGTGCTCTATCAACTTCAATAAATTGCTACTCTTGAAGCATGTCACATTGTTTAAATGAAGATCCAATAATATTTACCACACTAGTTACTACAAAAAAGAGAACATCCATGTGAGGTTCTTTTCTTGCCAAAGCAACTAATGCTAATTAGAGTTGATGAACAAAACAATGGATATAATGTGCAGACTTATTTTCATTCAATGTTAAAGCTTGCAATCCATGAAATTCACCAGCCATATTGCTAGCTCCATCATAACCATGACCTCGTAAACTTAACAAACTAAGTCCATGTTTTGAAAATAACTTCTCTATTGTAGTCTTCAAGGTTATAGCTTTTGTGTCGGTAACATGAACAATTCCCAAGAATCTTTCAACTACTCTACCTTTATTGTTCACGAAACGCAACACAATTGCCATTTATTCTTTGTTAGAAACATCACGTGCTCCATCAACCAATAAAGAAAAGAATGCATCCTTGACCTCCTCAACAACAAGATTTGTTGTTTCTATTGCACAACAATTAACAATCTCCTCTTGGATATTAGATGAAGTTAAGCTATCATTTCTAGGAACATTATTCCACATGTTTTTGTACTCTTCGTGGAGAAGAGTAAGATGTCTCCATAATTCCAAATGGTTTCCTCGATTCCTTGAATTTTGTAATTCATCATGTCCATGAAAAAGTAAGCTAGTTTTCAAAAGAAAACAAATATTCTGAATAGCTGTTTGTAGAAGATTTCTATACTCTTGATGAGTTTTGTCAGAATGTCTAGAAAAAGACGTCTCAACATGCTACTCTTGTTTCATTAAGGCTTCACAAGCTCTCTTAGCTATATTGTGAACACTATTATGATTTCCCACATGTGTTTGTAATCTACTTTTCTTTTTCCAATTACTGAAATCCTTTGTCACAAATGCATTAGATTTTTTATTGGATGATCTAAAGAGATAGCAAAAGAGACAAAACACAACATCCTTTGCAATACTATACTCTAGACAAGTAGGATATTGATCAAAGCAAGTTCGTGAAAACTCTCGATTTTGATCAATAATAAACTTGGAAGGAAAATTATGGCGGCGAGGTTGACAAGGTGGTCTTTGTAGATAAGCCCTTCTAATTTTATCTTGTCATTGAAGGGATAACTAGATATTGGTGGCCTTAAACTAGGATCGGAAGGAAGATCATTCAGATTTAACTTTACATGCTTTTTCTTTGGAAAAGTGTGACTACTGTCAGTTTCTTCATTGATTTTCTTAATTCCTTTTATCAAGAACTTATCCATGAATGAAGAACAAGTATCTAAAAATATGATCAAACAAGACAAAAAAAGACAGTAAGCATTAAGCACAAGTATGAAATCTTAGAATAAGTATGAAATCTCAACCTATAGCACATGTCTCATTTGTAAAAAAAAAGAAAAGCAAAACCAAAATGAAGAAAAGCTATAACCAGAGAATATTGCAAGTGCCTTTCCCCAATCTCTTTAAAATATAAAAGGTAAGGATACTAAACAACAGCACATCAAATATTAGATGCTTCAAAAATAAATGGAAAAAATAGTCAATAGCATCGCTAATGGGAGGAGGAGGTTGTGGGCTGTGACATCAAATATTAGATGCTTCAATTCCATTATTCTTTTTGTGCAAGATTTATAGCATAGACAATGTACTCATTAAAAGGTAAAAAACTCAATTGACAAAAAGATCAATAATCACTTGCCAGTGGAAGGAGGAGGTGGAGGCTGTGGGCTGTGGCGCCGCCCACCAATGGGAGGAGGTGGTTGTGGGTTGTGAGTCTGTGATGCTGCCTGTCGGTGAGAGGAGGAGGCGGAGGAGGTTGTGGGCTGTGGCACCAGCCGTAGGTGGGAGGAGGAGGATAAGGCTATGGGTTGTGCCACCACACATCTGTGGGAGAGGGAAAGGTTGTTCTGCCAAGTGCCACCCGTCACCGTCAGTGGAGTTGTGGAGGAGGAGGAGGCTATGGGAGTGGGAGGAGGAGGAAAAGGAAACAGTTGCAAGAAAAGAGAAGATGAACAGGATTTTGCCGTTTTTATTTTTTGTGTGTTGGTTAAATTTCAAAATAACCCCATACTAAGTGATATTTTTGCAAAAGTTGTAACTACCCATCCCAAGTCGTTACCTCTCAACCTAGCCACACACCTTTTCTTTTTTTTCAAATAATTGTATTAGCTCTACAACTAAACCATCATTTAATAATATAAATAAAAGAATTATTAACTGGATTAAACAGAACTAAACACTCACTAGAACCCTGATGTGTGGTTAGATGACTCCAGCTCTATGTGCACTAGCAAACTCCTACTCCTATCCTGCACCTGTGAAAAGCACCAACAAAATACACATGAGTGACCATAGAAAGGTCACCCAAAACACAGCTCACTTAATGCACACACACAACATTGGCATCTCTTCTGGATGTTGCAACACAACAATAGGGCAATACACTATTGCCCACAAGCCACAATCCTTTTAAAACCCATGTTCTTGAAACCATTCTTTTCTTTTCAAAATCATAATTATGCCTTTCCAAAACCATTTCCTTCCATTCCTTTCAAAACTATATGCATGTTTTCAAAACTTTTATGCATTACTTGAGATGGCCACATTTGCCAAATCAAGCCCACAATCACACCAAAGTGCCACACCAACACAAACTCTCTATTCAAAATCCATATAGAAACTATAATTTGAAAACCAACACGATTTCTGATTCCAAAACCACAATGCTACTCATGGGCGGAAACCACATGAAGTCACGACGCCACTCATGGGCGTAAACAACTCATCGTTTCTCAAGGGCGAAAACCTCACAAGACCATATGCAACTCATAGGCAAAAGTCACACACATAAAATCATAATGCCACTCATGGGCGAAAACTACACAAAGCCACATAGCCACTCACGAGCAAAAGCACATGAGCCTCAATAGGCACCACAAAATCCATATTTCAAATCTCAACGCCACTCATGGTCGAAATCCACACAAAACCACGTGCCACTCACAAACGAAAACCATACATCACTCATGGGTGAAAACCACACAAAACCATGTGCCACTCATGGGTGAAAACCACAAAAGGCCACATCACTTCTCACAGAGACAAGGTCTCAACAAAAACTGGCCACAAGCAGTCGTCAGAGACAAGGTCTCCGAACCCACTGCACTGCCATGGACAACCACAGCCTGCTCGTCCCAGCCTATAAGCTTCACAAGTAGTGTTGCTTGATGCCAAGAAACCAACACTAGCCACAAGCAGTCTACTGAACCACACCAACGGTGTCTGTACTACCGTAGTGGACCACCGCATGCAGGAGTCCAACCGCCCCAGCCACAACCTCACTGTCCTCAAGACACACGCACGGGGTACGTCCTTAAGATGCTCCTGGTGCTTGAGCACCTGGGGACTCTAACCCCAGACTCAACTAGCATTGGCACTGAGGTAGTCTGAGTCTACCATACCTGGGTCCTGCGGTACCATAGCTCATAGTTACGAGGCTCACTCTTTGAACTCAAAACTCGGCAACCACAACCTAGAACACGTCCCTAACCACTTTGAGGCCTCACTACCCCATGTAGGTACGGTCTATCGGATATGTGGTTCCTACAAAACTTTTGTACTTGGACTACACGACGTATCATGGAGCTACTCAGAGGTTTCATACCTCATGAGTTCACTACCATGATAACCTAGGTCCTGTTAGTACCCTAGGCCATCGCCACCTAGAAACAGCAGAGTGTCATACCTCCAAGTCTAGCCAGCACCTCGACCCATGGACCTTAGTCTCAACCTCATAAACGACAATCTACGAGTATCATACCTCCAAGATCCGATGAGCACTTGCTTCGGCCTGTTGGTCTCACCACACACAGAAAACACCAAAAATATTTTCCAAAACTTTTACCAAACATTTGCAATTCTTTCCAAACTCTTTGGAAACCAGTTCAAAACATTTTGGATCATTTCTCAAAACACCACTAGCTTAAACCACACTTTTAAAGCCATTAGGGAAAACCATTACCCCAAACATTCAACACTTTCCTTAAAAATCATTAGAAACCCTTCTTGAACTCACACACCAAAATTGTTTCAAAATAGAAACTACATCCAAACCAAAGACTAAAGAAAACACTTCATCTAGGCTAGAAACTAACCCAGGAGAACCACACAAGGGCTAAAACAAAAGCCTTGTAGTTCCACGAGGTTCACAAGACCAAACTCAACAAATCCTAAGGTAATTAGCAGTCCTTGTAATTCATCTAAACCATTTAGGGGTAAACCTAGCATTTCTAGGTTGTATAGTCTCATTTTATCTTCAAATAATGGACACTACTAAATTATCCATCCTGGGTTTATTAGACACAGGGATCCATGCGTCCAACGTTAAACGCAAGAATCCATGCGTCTAACAGCCCAGACCAATAATCTAGCCAAAATTACTCTAAAATCATCCTATACTCTAGTTATTTATTAAAGAGTGTCTAATCATAATTAAATGTTATCAAAACAATGTATCAAACCTACTAACAACTCCCTAATCCATTTAAACCACCATTTAAAAGGGCCGCCGTTGACAGACCAAAGGCCCCCTCTCCAAGCGCGCTACAACCTTGAAAAACCCCAGTACTAAGACAACCAGAGAGCCCCAGCAGTTTCCCCACATTCAGAGCTCCCTCTCTAGCCATTTCCGCAACCCAGAACCTCAACCACTGTCGCCGAAGCACCGGCCCAGAGGAGCGTCGTCGAGCCTGATTGGGGAGGCACACCTTCTAATCAGGTATTTTACTCTTCTTATTCAATTTTGTTTTCCTTTGTCTGGGTCCTGTTAGTCCCTTCTAGCTTCCTAGGCCGTGTGTCGCCGGAGACCACCACTCCTACGCCGCCTTCCCCTGCCTCCGGCGGTGGGTTCACCACCACTGGCGAGTCGCTGACCTCCTAGATAGGGAGGAGGCTCCTGGAGCCTCCCTTCCCTCTTCCTCTTCCTCCTCCTCCCTGAGCTTCCATTGCTCATGAGGAGTTCAGTTGGCCACTTACGGCTAGAGCCTTCGTCGCTGGCCCTGCAACCACCGTCAAGACCCCCTAAGCACTCGACCAGACTGACGCCTCTGGAAGCCCCCCAGTGGTCCCCCAAACTCTCCCCGATCGCCATTCGAATGCCTCCGCCGCTACAACGCCATCCCCGCCGTCGTCTGCAACTGTCGTCGGAGTTCGAGATGGGGGGCGCACCCCAGGTTGCCACGGTTATGCCCAAGGCTCCGAAAAGCTCTGACGTGTCTCCTTCAAGCTCATTAGACCCTCCATTCGCCGCTTGGACGCCCGTAGGACTGCCGCATGAGAAGCTCGCCATTGCCAGAGAAGAACGGTCGAGGTGACGTTGACCCGCCGTTTCATCCACTAGATAGATCATCGATGCCGATAGATCTCTTCCTCTCCTCCTTTTCTTGCTTTTCCCATCCCTCGATGAGGGATCGGTCGACAAGGATGCCTTGGATGGCCTCCCTAATCCTCTGCCATCGGCGATCTTCGAATTGTCGACGGCCATCGTTTTTTTATTTTTATTTTATTCCTTCTTTTACCTTTCCCCTTTAGTTTTTTAAAACATTACAATTAGGTCTTGGATTTTGTCATTTTAGTTCCCTGAACTTTCAATTTAAATTGCATTTGTTTAGTTTTATTGTAAATATTTAATTTTTTACCCTATTTCATTTTAATTTCAGTCTAAGTTCTGTAGTTGTATGTTTTCTCATGTTTAAACCCCTACATTCATGTTTTCGTTGCAATTAAGTCCCAGGAATTTGTTATTTGACCCATATATTCTCTCTTTTTTTAATTACATTGTAAATATTGCATATTTTATCCTATTTAATTTTTAATTCCATTTTCAGTTCTATTCATGCATGTTGTATCACACTTAAGCCGTGAGATCATGTTTTCTTTGCATTTAGGTCCTGAGCTTTTGCATTGAGCCCCCAGAGTTTTTAAAAATGAGTTTTTCTTTATAAAATTTGCATCCTGGCCCTAAGAAACTTCATAATTACACTGATCAACACAAAAGTCCAATTTTTATCACATTTAAGCCCTGTAATTTTGCATGTAGGCCCCTAGGTTCATAACATACAATCCCAGAACATAGGAAATTTGCATCCAGACCCTTAGACTAATTTTAAATCCATCATTTAAAGTTTTAATTGTTTTCCCTCATATTATTGATATTTTCCACTTATTGCATTTCATCTTTTGCACTTAATCATAAATTTCATTTAAAAATCATGCCTGCACTATAAATTGATCTTTAGTTTCCTATTTTAATCACATATGCACTTATGTATGAATTTTACACATTAGACCTTGAGTTTTCAGGAAATTACCAAGGTGCAATTTTCACACATTTCAGTGCCACATTTTCATATGATCCATCTTCTGCACATTAAAATAGAAGTCATTCAATGTATTTTAATCCAGGTTTTAACCCTTTTTGTGAATTTTACATTTTGGTCCTTGTGCTTGTCCATTACTGCGTTTACATCATTTTATTGTTTTGAAGACCTTGTCCTTTGCATGTTTTCTTGCCAATAACACTTTCTTGACATTCCGTATACATTTTGGCATATCTCATACCATGCATCATTCTCATACATGCATTTAATACATCCGGCCATGGAAATGACCAAATTGCCCTTGTGCCACCAATTCATGCACATGTATGTTAGTTTTTGCACTCAGTCTTGCATAATCTTTGTCCAAGTCATTCCTCAGCACCTTTTACACATTTAGGTACACATTCATGCATTTTTCATAGTTTTTATCACATTTACGTATCAGTCCATCCTTTAACTAAGCATGCATCCTACGTGTTTCTTCACTTTGTTTTCTTAGACCCTAACCCAACATTCGATTTGATTTCCGTTACACCTACATTTCGGATTTTTTCGATTTGATTTTGATTTCATTGCCTAAGGGCATACACTAACTGACCGAAAGGCCCATATTGGCCCACTTGCAGTTTATTTCTCTTTTTTGATTTTCATGATTTTTTCTATGATTCCGATGACTTGGGTTGGCCCCACTCTTGATCTTTTTGATATCAGTATGGTTTTTCCGAGTATGTTTTCCGAAAAAACCGTCATTTTATGTAATTTTCTTCACATGTCATAGTTTGCCTGTTTTACGTGGATTTCTTTGCAATTTTTCTGTGTGGATTTCTGTGATGTTTTCCGTTCTTCTAATGATTTTGGTCTATTGCATTTTTTATGCTATTGATCTTGGTATAGTTTTCCAGAGCATTCTCTCCAAAAACTTCGTCATTTTATGTGAATTTCTTCACATGTCACAGTTTACCTATTTTTCACGGACTTCTTTGTAGTTTTTCCATTTTGACTCCCACGATGTTTTCCAGGATTCTGATGATTTGATTTGATTGCATTTTTGGTTTTCTTGAGGTCTATATGATTTTCTGAGCCATTCTCACCAAAAACCTTGTCATTTCAACTGATTTTCTTTGTCACGTCGTTTCTCATGATTTCAATATTTTATGTGGGTTTTTTCGTAGTTTTTGCATACCATCTTGCACATCCATCTAGCCTTGGCTTGGCATTTATATTCGCACAATTAGAGCACGATCTAGGCTTAGCAAGCATTCATCCAGCCTTTAGCAAGCGAATTAGACTTGAAAAACCGAGTTTCTCAGACGTACGAGGGTACGTAATACCTTCCTCGTGCGTAATAAGAATCCTAACCCATCCTCTAGTTTGTGGAAATCTGGCCTTCATGTTTGCATCTCATGCATTAATCTTTTGTGATTTGTTTGTGGTTTTCCTTGTCTTTACCTTAAATGACTAGGTGGCGACTCCTTTTCTTTTTCATTTTATCCTATCTTGCGCCTTCACCATCTTGGCATGGTTGTGGCCTCCTCCCTCTGGCGCGACTCCATGTCAGATCCCCGGGCGGGCATAGTCATAGAACTGGTGACCTCGCTGGGGAAATCAGATTTCGGCTTTTAGGTTAGTCTTTTCGGTTGCTTTTTGAGGCTTTGGCTTCACAAACTTGTTTGTTTGCCTTGCTTGTGGTTGTTTGTTTACTTAGCGTGCTTTTCGCACTTTCTTTAACACATTTGCTCTGTCACTGCACTTGCATGCCACATGCTTTGCCTTTTGATGTGATGGATGTTTTCATTGCACAATCATGATGTCACGACACTTGCACATGCCATGATGATGCCTTTTGCTTGATGTTTGCTTGCTTGTCTGCTTTACTTGTGTGTTTTCTTCCCCTTTTGCACTTGACATGCCTAGGAGAGTAGAGACGTGTTTGTTTTCCCTTTCTGGTTAAAATAAAACACACAAACTCAGAGAAACAAATAATAAGGCAAAACTAGAGACCAAATCAAACTCTCCCCTTGGTTAATAAAATGCAAGTAAAAAACACAAAAGCATATTGCATTATTGATCATATATGGCATGCATCTTCTCCCCTGAGTCCACCTACAATCTGCGAAGGACAATTCTAGTAGCCCATTCTATAGGTTTGGCGTAGGACATGTTGCTAGTTTGTCTCCCCTTGTCCGGGGTCGTGTCGGTGTTAGTAGATGGTACAGCTCCATGCTACTACAGGAGATGAGGCCACCAACGGACCACTCGTTCACTGCCTATGCTTTGGCCAGGATTTAGAGTAGGGACCTTTACTTTCTAGCCTGAGTCGGAGACCTATTTACCTATGTGTGATTCGGAGTAGACAACCTTTTAGGAAACACTTAGTTGGTGAGAGAGAGCATGTTGGTCTCATCCATGTGCATGAATGCCATTCATGCCACTATAACAACTACATCTTATTGTTGGTTCTAACACCAGTAGTTTCCTTTTTTTTCCCAAGTAGAGCGTGAGTTCCTTAGTCACTGCTCAAGCGTTCCTGCCTTGACTCCCCTATTTGCTACGCGTCGTTGCTGATTGTCTTTTCTTGAGTTATTCGTCACTTTGACGATAACTCGTCCTAGGATTCATCCCCTTGTTTTCCACCTTAGTCTGGTTCTCACCCATTGTAACATCTGGGCCTAATTATCCATTTTCACTATAAACCATGTAATTATTTGCAATATTGTGTTTAATGGTTTATTAATGGATAATCTGTTGTTTCTTGGTTGTGTGAGGTTGTGATTGGCTTTCTGTGCATCTGCCCATGATTTGGGACCCATGTGGAGTCCGATTTGAGGATGCACAGTTGTCTCGGTTTGCGTGCCATTCTTTCCTCTTTTCTTTTCTTCCTCTTTTTCCTTCTTTTCTCTCGCGAGCCACGCCTTCCACCCATTTTTTTCTCGTCTTCTTCTTCTTTCTCTTCTTCCACCAGGGCCACCAGCGACGGAGGCACGTGCCTCCCCATCTCGTCTGACGAGATGGGTGGCCGGCGCCATGTGGACGGTGGTGGAAATAAGAGAGAGAGGCAGGAGTGGGCAGAGCAGAGGAGGTGTGCAGCGAGAAAGGAAAGGAAGAGAAGAAAGGGAGCTAAGGCGCACGAGTGGGAGGAGGTGGTGAGTCGTCCGTGCGTTCCGCCGGAGCTCGTGGAGGCTTGCCGGAGTGTGGTAAGGGTCACCTGAGGCCTGGGTGAGGTACGCGATCCTTCTCCTCCTTCCGTTCTGTATTTGGGTTAACAGTAGATTAAATGTGCATGTGTAACAATGCCGGCGAGGAGATTCCGCAAAAGAAAATGTGAAATCGGTCGGCAAAATCACGTCGACAAACAAAACAAATGCAAAATTACAGGAGTCGCCACCTAGTCTATTATGGAAGACAAGGAAAACCATAAACATGAAAAATCATGCAAAAACAATAAGGACAAGTCTGCGAAAACCAAAAAGATGTGGGTAAGGATCCCTGTTACGTACGAGGAAGGTGTTAGGCACCCTCG
>JAMKQA010032384.1:0-10778 GCA_024699735.1 Posidonia australis
ACAGCTTTATTCCACGATCTCATGCATCAAGAGGTCGAAGTATATGTGGACGACATGATTGCCAAATCCAAAGAGCCCGAGGACCATCTCACATGTCTAAGAAAACTATTTGAGCGCCTGCGGAAGTATAAGCTCCGTTTGAACCCCAACAAATGTGTATTTGGGGTATCCTCAGGAAAGCTACTAGGCTACATCATCAGTCAGAGGGGAATTGAAGTGGACCCTCACAAAGCCAGGGCTATCATTGACATGCCTCCCTCGACCACTGAGAAAGAAATTCGTGGTTTATTGGGCAGGCTACAATATATCAGCAGATTCATTACACAACTAACGCCTATATGCGAGCCCATGTTCAAACTGTTAAGGAAAAATGCTCGAACTTCTTGGAATGAGGAATGTCAAGCTTCCTTTGACAAGATAAAGCAACTACTAGTGAAGCCTCCAGTTTTAGTTCCTCCTACGCCAGGACACCCTCTACTATTATATCTCTCCACAACACAACATTCCATGGGCGCAGTTATGGGGCAGCATGATGAATCTGGGCGTAAAGAAAAAGCTATTTACTACCTCAACAAAAAGTTCAATGACTGCGAGGTTAAATACAGCCCGATAGAGAAAGTATGCTTATCTCTGGTGTGGGCCACACAGTGCCTCCGGCATTAAATGATGGCGTATCCAGTTCTCATATTGTGTCGGCATGACCCAATCAAATACCTATTCCAGAAACCAGCCTTGGTGGGCAGATGTGTTAAATGGCAGGTGATATTATCCCAATATGATATCACCTTTGTCACACAGAAGTCCATAAAAGGACAAGCCATGGCGGATCACTTGGCCGACTTACCTTTTCTGGAGTACCAGCCTTTGCAGACCCAGTTCCCAGATGAGGATATATTGTTTGCAATGGGTGATGAAGAGCCAAAGGGACCTCAAAACGAGCAGCAATGGTGCCTATATTTTGACGGTGCAGTCAACAAGCGAGGAAGAGGCATCGGTGCAGTTTTAGCAATGCCACAGGGACAGCTTATTCCTTTTGCAAGAAAGCTGACATTTGAATGCACCAATAATGAAGTCGAGTTCGAGGCCTGCATATTAGGCTTACAAATAGCCAGGGACCAAGGCGCCCAAGAGCTCCACGTGTTTGGCGATGCCATGCTGGTTATTTCACAAGTCAATGGTGACTGGAGGACAAAAGACTAGAAGCTTGTATTATACCATGAGCACTTGTTGAAATTGACTGAAGAATTTAAGGATGTCAAGTTTTCCTTCATGAAGCAGGCCAAAAACGCATATGCAGACGCCCTGGCAACCTTGGCATCATGGTTATCATTCCCAGAGGCACAAGCTATAGACATTTCAGTCACATGCATTGAGCAGCCAGCACATTGTATGCATATCCAAGAGGCGCCATCATTTGCTGAACCACCTTGGTATAGTAATATTAAAGCATTTTTGGAGTCTGGTGGTTTCCCTCTTGGCATTTCCGCATCAGATAAGAAGACCCTGACACGGTTGGCATCCAAGTATGTGCTCGGGGCCGGGCAGCTATATAGAAGGTCTTATAACTAGATGCTCCTCAGGTGTGTAGACAAAAAGGAGGTAGATGAGTTAATGTTGAAAGTCCATGTAGGCACCTGCGGCCCACACATGAATGGGGTCCTCCTAGCCAAGAAAATCATGCTACAAGGGTATTTCTGGTCCACCATGGAAACGGATTGCTTCCATTTGGTCAGAAGATGCCATAACTGCCAAATACACGTATACATGCTCCCCCCACAGTAATTGCATAGCATGTCATCACCCTGGTCGTTCTCTACTTGGGGAATTGATGTTATCGGGGCCATTCATCCTGCAGCATCTAATGGGCACCGTTTCATTCCAGTAGCCATTGATTATTTCACAAAATGGGTCGAGGCGGCATCCTACAAAACAGTCACAGCAGTTGTTACAGAAAAATTCATCAAAAACCATATTGTCGCCAGATATGGGGTTCCATTTGCTATCATTTCAGACAATGGGACTAACTTTATAGCAAAGAGAGTTGAGGATTTCCTCCGCAGTTGCAACATCAGGCATCACAGATCCTCCCCCTATCGACCTCAGATGAATGGGGCAGTAGAGTCGGCTAACAAGAATCTGGTGAAGATCTTGAAGAAAATGGCCGAGACTCATAAAGATTGGCACGAGCAGCTGCCCTATGCATTGTGGGCTTATAGAACATCTGTCCGGACATCCACAGGAGCAACACCTTATTCTTTGGTGTATGGCATGGAGGCAGTCCTTCCCTTCGAAGTGGAGATTCCTTCGTTGAGGATCTTGAAGGAGGCGGAACTAGAGGAGGCTGAATGGGTACAGGACCACAATGTTCAGCTAGATCTAATTAATGAGCATAGATTGCAAGCCCTGCATCATGCCCAATGCTACCAGAAGAGAGTGGCCCGAGCATATCAAAAGAAAGTTCGCCCGAGACACTTTGAGCCAGGAGACTTGGTCCTACGTGCCATTCATTTGCCAGATACACGGGGGAAGTTTAGGCCCAACTGGCGCGGACCTTTTGTGGTCAAGGAGGCCCTGTCAGAAGGTGCAGTCATCCTTGAGGGCATGGACCATACAGAGCAATCAGAGCAAGTCAACGCCTCCTACTTAAAGAAGTACTATCAGTGACTCTTGGTCAGTCCTGATGCCTTGCACCGTGAGTCATGCATCATTATATAGCATAAATAATCATCTGCATTCCTTTTTTTCCTTTTTGCATAGCATCATCATTGCCCAATGAGGAAAATTAGGAGCCTGCCTGTAAAAGATATGTCAAGTCCTCCTCATGTGCCACTACCCTAGAAGCTTAGGATGTGAGAGAGAGATTTCAGAGGAATGGGCTAAATGTACAAATTCCCATGGGACCTATATCTCGAGAGGGAGTTAAAATGCTAGGTCTAGAAAGAGAGTGAGCAGTAAAGGAAAAATACACAAGACCTTGGAGCACAAAGAAATAAGAAGAGAGAAGTAGTAGACAGAAGCTGAGCTCCACTGAGAGAGGCATGTGAACAACCTTACTCCTACTATCTAGCTTGAAGAGGAGTTGAAGCATGCACTTACAAAGCCAATATGATCAAAGGGACTAGCCACCTTTTCAGCACAAGGGAAATAGCAGCCACCCCCCTCAGCATAAGTGTTTATTACCTTCAAGCAGGAGTAGGGTCAGTTTGCATGCCTATGAGGGAGAAAAGAAAAATGAATCGTCAAAAAAAAAGTAGATATAGGACCCCAAGACTTTGGCATAAGGCCCATAAACCTGAAGGAGAGCCACAAATAGACCTAAGTGTCTAGGTTAGTATCACATGAGTCGAGGATAGTGTCATCTCTTATAGCAGGCAAAACAAGCTTCCTTGGCACTGAGGGCACCAATATAGCAATTAAACATTTCTTTGCATTTTATTCGCATTTCGACCAGGGGCATGTCAGCTGCCTTATGAGTCGTATAAGCATTTAGCTAGGGCACATTTTTAGTTAAAGCATAATTGCAAGGCATTTTATTCGCATTTCGACTAGGGGCATGTCAGCTGCCTTATGAGTTGTGTAAGCATTTAGCTAAGGCGCATTTTAGTCAAGCATAACTGCATTTACTTTGCAAGGCATTTTGTTCATATTTCGACCAGGGGCATGTCAGCTGCCTTATGGGTCGTGGTTTGAGCAAGTAAGCATTCGGCCAGGGGTATGATAGTCACATCTTTAAATGGAGGGATTTGAAATTAGAGACATTTAAATTGATCCTGATTAGCAGATATAGACTTGCAAGAATCAGTAAACAATGCAAAGCAACATCAATTCTATTATGCCCTATCATGAATACAATTATCACTAATCAGTTCGGGGCCACTTTGAACTGCTAGCCTCCATAAAATTGGTGCCACTAGGCGGAATCTCGCTCAAGGGCCACGTCTCCCTTATCTCAGCCTCCTACTCAGCTGTGCAGCCAGAGCCTTTGACGATGGCAAGACTAGAAGACTTGATACCAGCACACATTCGTCGAGCCAACTCAGTAGTAGACGCATTTGAACCTACAACATGCTTTTTCAGTCCGTATGGGCAGGGGCTTTGCTCAATGGAGTCTTGGTAGAAGCTGAACTAGCGAAGGACCCGGACAAGATGATACTCCATGCCTCCAGAGAATCTAGGGAGGACCACAAGTCGCATGTCCGTGGCGTTAAAGAAAGCAGTAAAATTCTATGATGTAGAAGATATGATACACCATGTCATAGAATTTGCATCAAGATTCCGCATCTTGTCACACAGCTCATGCACCACTGAGAGTGACCTCGAATGATGGGTGCGGCTATAAGCTTCAAAGGCGGAAGGCCGAGGGCGCAGAATTTTCATTCCCATATGGGCAGCAAACCAAACCTAGCAAAGATGGAATTATTATTAATGAAAGCACAGCAAAATAAAATTAAATATTGTCAGATGATCTGCTTACCTACACCAGGGCGCCACATCCATAGAAGTGGCAGGAGTGCCTCAACGCCCGGTCCAAGCCAACGTAGGTTTCGGCAAGCAGAATAGGGGCCAAGTCGATCTGGCGAACCACTACCGCCCAGGCTATTTCTGCTACCTCAATAGCCACAGTCGTCCGGCCATGGCTAAAGACCAGCTCCCCAAGAAAGCACAGCACAAAGCAATACAGCCATGGAGTACCCATGGATGAGCAGGAACCAATAATTGAATCAAAATAATCCAAGCGCACCATGGGTGTGGGGCCATCTCGGTGGCGCCCGGAATGACAGAAAATTTCAGCAGCACCTGTTCAGAATGTTGACATCGCCAAAATCGATGCCAATTGTTTAACCCTGCATGGCATATCTGTTTGCATACAGCCTGCACATACAAAACCCCGAAGCGTACATCGCAGAATCAGAGGATCTCTTATACATTTTTAGAAAAATATTACACAGTGCCATTGTTACTACAGATTTCCAGCAAAATTACATAATAAGGCTACTCTTCCTCTGAATCTTCCTCATCAGGCGCCGCCTTTTGGAAGTACTCAGCCAAGAGTCTGTTGCCTCGTCGAGTGATGCGACAGGACCACTGAGCAGCTACGGCAGCCTGAGAGCGAGGAGTAGAGTCACGAACCGCCTGAGTGACCTCGGTGTCTGAACGGTCCTCCTCAGACGCCTCCATAGTGAAATCCCCGCTGCTGGCTACATTTTCTCTCTGAACAGGAAAATCTTGCTGCAAAAGCAAACCTGTGTTAGCAATAAGAATTTTTAAAGCGGTGGTAGAGCCAGAAGAGAAAAGCATACCCTGATGATGTTGCGCCAGCGCAGCTCCTACAAAATAACAGAGGTGTCAAATATAGTCAAGATGGCAGGATCGCAAAGTAAGATTTTACCCTTTTCCGACGGATGTCAGCATAAAAGGCCCCAAATTGCTTCTCGAAGTCCTATGGATTATAGCGAATGTCAGACTGTCATAATCCATGCAAAAGCAATGAAAAGCAGAAATGGAAATTCTGTACCTGTGCCCAGCTAGATGCATACCACATCCCACGTTGGCTATCCCGCATGGCCTCCTCGAACAAGTACGGCTTCCCCACACGCCTGTACAAAGCAAGATAGTCCGTATAGTTGACTTCTCGAAGGACGTGCCTGTCCTGAGAAGCTATGGCAGTTGCATGCCGACTTCTAGCAGCTGAATGGGTTGTAGCCGAGTGATCCATGTCAGCAGGAGGAGGGGCAGGAATGTAGAATACATCAGAGAATTGATGTCGCACACGCCCGGGGAGGTAGAAGGCCGACTTCTTCATGCAATAAAATCTCACCCGTTTATCCCTCAAAACGCAGCCAGAGTTCAAGGGAGCCCATTCGAAGCCATCATATCGAGCGAATGGGCGTAGGTGGACCTGTTACAGAAACAGGAAATTGTAAGCAAAGAAAATACAATAGGCATGCAAAGTCTAGAGGCAAAAGGAGACTTACATCCTCGAGTTCTACCAAGTCTAGCAGATACCAGTAGGACTCATAGCTAAACACCCCAACAGCAGCCCAGTGGTCAGGCTCAACCCACTGGCGGGGAAGGGGCAGGAGCTCGTCCCGCAGGCGGCCAAAGCA
Source organism: Posidonia australis (assembly GCA_024699735.1). Lineage (NCBI taxonomy): Eukaryota > Viridiplantae > Streptophyta > Magnoliopsida > Alismatales > Posidoniaceae > Posidonia > Posidonia australis. The sequence goes on from JAMKQA010032384.1 coordinate 6,108, forward strand.
ATGCCCCCTGGTGATGTGCTCCATGATCCAGTACTGTAAATACAAGCATAGGTCAGTATTTCAAGTATAAAGCATAAAAGAAATTTGTTTTGCAAGGTAACAGAAGCAAATACTTACAGTCAGCAGAGGGTACAACCCCACAAAAGAGCGGCGCCCAAGCTTGACCACATTGTCAAGCCCGCAGATCAGCCAAGTGTAGCTAGCACCGGCCCAGTCATAGTGATCCAGGTGCTCCAGGTTGGTCAGATATGCAATCCAATCAGCATGGATACAGTAGGCCGACGAATCGCAGAAGATCAAAGCTAGCAGCTCCAGCAGAAAGTGCCTCAATACAAAATCTGCTTCCTCGCTATCAGGCTCAGGGTTGGGCCAGAATTTGTCCCATTCTCTTAACCACCCCACGATGATCATATGTTTCCCCCTAGGTGGCTTAGGAGGGACACGGCCCAGATGTGCAGGCGCAAGGTGAAAGCCATGGGTGGTCTCACCAATAATGGGCTCGTCACCAAAAGGAAGGCCTGTCAGCAAAGCCCACTGATCGAGCAGAACAGTCAGCTCACCAAAGGGAAAGTGGAAGGAGTGCGTCTCAAACCTCCACCTTTCTACCATGGCTCAGAAGAAGTTGTAGTGACCGTGGATAATGGGTAGACGCAGCAAACCACCAAATGGAGACCGATGATGGAGGAAGTCCTGCAGAAACTCAGGTAGACGGTGGAAATGTTCAAGCATCGAACCCTAGTGCCATCGCATGATCCAGCTTGCGTCCCCTTCCTGAAATGTCAAAAACAGGGTTAAAGCCAAGTCAAAAGCAAAAAGCAATTTATAATGATAAAGCTTCAAAGCAGAAGAATTACCCCAAACTCGGGACTCTCGCAGATGTGACGGTCACTCAGCAACCGCCCCTCGAAATTTTCGGACTCTTGAAAATGTAATTGTCAGAAAACACCGGATTTGAATACCCTTTTAATATTCAGTTCGGGCTTACCTCAGCAGGGATAATAGGAGTCGAGCTGCTAGAGGCCCGTGACCTCGAAGAACTGTCTCCTCGTCTGGAATGAGAGCTAGAAGGCATGTCCCACGAAGATCGTGGGGTTCCCACCTCGAAACTGGGTCATCCTGCAGAAGGGAAGGGCTCAATCAAGAATTAAACAGCAATAGCAGGCATGATAAATGCAAAACGTTTCAAAATCAAATGTGGCATTACATTCATTAGCATAATAGCAAAATGCAGGGCATTTTAATGAAGGTTGTAGCATATGATGGCAAAAATGCAAGCATACAGTTTTAAAGTAGTGTTTGATTGTTGTATTTGTAAAATATAAGCTATCAAGTAATTTTGATGCAGAGCAGTTAGCAGAAACATCAGAAATAATGTGGACTAAAATGGTATAAGCAAGCAGCAAACATGTGCCCAACCCAACGAGCTTCACGGCCAACTCATCACCCCTGCTTGTCGGAGCACTATCGGAGCACCGCCGACAGCTAACCATCACTCCGCAGCCAGCGCCTTCCCCTGGCGTGCCCGCAGTTCCAAATCCAGGCAGCCACCGGAGTCCGTCGCCACGGCCAACCCAGCAACCTACAGCCCCCGTACAGTCCAGCCTGCTGGAACCCCCAGCCATTACTCCCATAAGCTGCGATTGCAGGTAAACCCACAGTCCGCCGCCGCAACCTGCACAGAACAGGCCTGCCGCTCCTTGCCCGTCGGAACCCCTCCAGCCGTCGACTACTCGAAACAGAGGAGGCATACAAGCACGCGTAAGGGGGAGAGGAGGTTACCTTCACCGGCGATCCTCGGTCCAGCCAGTCCTGGAGGGTTTGATCCATGCCGCCGCCGAACGTGACGCCACCGCAACTGCTCCGCACCACGTCGACGCGCCTCACGCGCCCACCAGCAGCGAGCACTCCGTCAGCGCACCTCTCGTGCGTCACCGCTGCGAGTGAGAGAGGAGGGAGGAGTGGTTCCACCGCTGAGAAGAAGAGAGGGAGAAGGGTTTCGTTGGGTTTCAGAAGAAGAATGGAGAAGAGGAAGAGGTGTTTTGTCTTACGGGGGAAGGAAGGAAGATTTAAATGAAACCTTATGCATGATGGTTTTAGAGATATGAAGCCCAAAAAAAAGCAAAAGCATGCATAGCGAAGCAGCAGCAACCCCTTGCAGTTCCAAGCAGCAAGGAGAAATATTTTTTTGGTAGTTAGTCAGTAGGGCCCACGTAGAAAATGAATCAAAGTTCAGAAGTGCAAAATGACCGTGACAATTGCGTTCCAGCCCTTATCATCTCACAGCTTATGCATCAAGTGCAGAGTATGCAGTTTTCAGCACGTAACTTACAAAATGCACCATGTTGGGTAATTTATAGAAAACCCCCTACGTTTTGTAAAATTGCAAATCAGTCCACAAGGACGTGGGAAGCTTAATTTGAAGAAGACATTTGTTGATATACAGCAGAATCTCAAATGTCACCGTACAGTCGCAGTATAGCAATCAAAAAGCAGTTTGGTTGGGCAATTTGCAGTAAAGCCCAGAAGTTGTGGATATTTGCACATAAGTCCTCACCTTTTGCAAGCAATTTGGAGAATCACAGCAAATGAGAGATTTGAGCATGCATCTCGACAGGAGTGCCAGTCTCCGCACCGCAACCTCGGCAAACAGCATATTGCAGTTCCTTCTAGGGGAATAATCCTGGGGTCATCGCTTTGTTTTCTGGGATCTCATCCAGAGCAGATGAGACTCTTCTGTCCCCTTTGGATTTCTACGGGCGCAGAATCCAGCTTGCATGACTTTGACCGGGCGGTCAAGGTCCTTTGCCCCTTTGGATTCCGCAGGCGCGGAATCCAACTTGCTTGACTTTGACCGGGCAGTCAAGGTCCTTTGCCCCTTTGGATTTCCGTGGGCGCGGAATCCAGCTTGCTTGACTTTGACCGGGCAGCCATGGTCCTTTGCCCCTTTGGATTTCCGCAGGCGCGGAATCCAGCTTGCTTGACTTTGACTGGGCGATCAATGTCGTTCACCCCTTCGAATTTCCACGGGCGCGGAATCTAGCTTGCTGACTTTGACTGGGCGGAATCCAGCTTGTTGATCTTGACCGAGCGGTCAATGTCCTTTGCTCCTTTGGATTTTCGCTAGCGCAAAATCCAGCTCCTTGGCTTTGACCGGCCGGTTAAAGTCCTTGGTTTCTCGGATTTCCATGGTTAGGAAATCCCGTGGCTCGACCTTTTGACCTATTGGTCAGGGTCCTAGCCCCTTTCTCGGATTTCCTTGGGTAGGAAATCCCATGGCTCGACCTTTTGACCTGATGGTCAGGGTCCTAGCCCCGCTCTCGGATTTCCTGGGGCAGGAAATCCCATGGCTTGACCTTTTGACCTGATGGTCAAGGTCCTAGCCCTTTCCTCAGATTTCTCCGAGCAGGAAATCCAGTTGTTTGACCCTCTGATCGGGCGGTCAAGGTCCTTTTTTGAGTTTTCGCAGGTGCGAAATCTCTTTGTTCGCCTTTGGTCCGTGCTGACCCGGCCCTGCTTTGCTTGACAAATTTTCTATTTGTCATGCCCCCCATTTTTCTTGGGCTAGTATCCCCAACTACTCGGTTGACAACCGTCACGCTGTCAAGTGTCCGGGTTGACAAGACTTGTTTAGCTTGTCGTATCCCGTCTCTTGGGTTGATAACCTCATAATCCGACTGATGAGTCCGACAACTTATCATTTTCTTGTCTGTGTTTTCTTCTGTTTGTGTTTTCGGCATTAGCATTAGTTTCGCATCGGCTTTCAGCATCAGCTCTTGCATTGGCATCTCGCATTAGCATCACATTCCCAGCATTTAGATCAGTAGGTGCACGCATCTTGCATTTGCATTTGCATTTGGCAACAAGCCATGACTTTCGGTGCATCCACCGGATAAGTGACTTACTGCCTACAGCAAACACCATCCTTCTGTAACCTCAAAATGGGGGTATCTTGTCAACCGTGAGCATCGGTCTTGGTTCCCTTCGTCCCTCAACCTCGCTCAGGGAGGGGCATCTGTAGACACCCCGATTTTGAGGTGACTCATTGATAGGATTCCAGATGTTGCTTTGGATGTGGCTGATCCTTGAACCGGCCCCAAACCCGTAGCAAGCCTGCAGCCCAATTGGAAAACCAGACAAGTAGGGGAGAACACTTAGCTAGCACACCTCCCTAGCACACCTAGCTAGCACACCTCCCTAGCACACTTCTCTAGCACACTTAGCTAGCACACCTCCCTAGCACACATAGGTGGTGCACATAGCAGGCACACATCCCAGGCACACACCACTTCACAGGCTGCGGGCTGCTAGCTTTCCACCTCCCATGGTTGTTACCTCTAGCAACGAATATGCCATGGAATCTTCCAGGCTTTTCGTCTACGAGGCTCTCCTCATTCCCATGAGTTACCCATGAGAAAATCCTATATAAGGACACCCATAGGCAACCATTGAGAGAGGTTAGAAAATCCAGAATCCAGCCATTCTGTTCTGAGCCAGCTTCCTACACGAGTTTCTCCTTCTTTCCAGCAGCTTATTTTCGTTCTCTGGAGCACTCCCTTGCATCCCAAAACACCCGTGGTCCTTCCAAAGCAACAAGGATCTCTTTATTTCTGATATTTCAAGAAGGAACATCTTGAGAGGTAGGCTTTCTACCTCCTCTTTCTCCTTTGAATC
>JAMKQA010032385.1:0-10100 GCA_024699735.1 Posidonia australis
AGCAGCCCGTCCCCCAGTTGTTGTTACTCTGACCCGCGACATGCATCGTGTTCCTCACAATTATGCCACAGGAATGTGTGCAGAGGTGACGCGGTTGGGTAGAGTATACAAACCCGCAGCCACCAGGCCTAACCCCTTAACCCAAGTTCCTAACCAGTTGCAGGCCCAGTCATCTAGGCCACCAGCACCTATAGCAGTAACCCCTGCCCAATCCCAAGCACATTCTCCTCAACCGCCTAGGCCTAGAGTAGCACCGTCCTATCCTACCACTAGCAGCCAACCTTCAGCTGACATCACTGCCCAGCTAAAGAAGGTTAGAGCCGATATTTCCATTTGGGATCTAATCCATAAGTCGACCGAGCATAGGGAAGCTTTCCTTAGGGTCATTCAGGCAGCTCATGTATCCCAGTCTATAAAGCCTGCTACCCTAGAGAACATGGTAGGAATGATCGCGGCACCTCAGGTCATCTCCAGCCAAGAGTTACCTCCCTCTAACACCAATCACAATTCTCCCTTGTTCATCACTGCGCAGTATCAAAGTTTTCGCATTCCCCTCACACTGGTGGACAATGGAGCAGGCCTTAATGTCTGCCCCTTGCGCACAGCAAATGCACTCGGATTCAAGTCTGAGGACGTTATGCCAGCCGTGAAAGGGATGACAACGTTTGATAATACGCATCATGATGCGCTTGGAATTCTCATCATTCCCCTGACCATTGGCCCTGCTCGCTTCGACGTGGAGTTCTACGTCGTTGATATTGAACCTTCTTTTAATCTCTTGCTTGGACGCCCTTGGCTTCACAAGCATCAAATCATTCCTTCAACTCTCCATCGCATGATTAAGTTCTGTTGGGATGACAACGTCGTTGTTGTCCTGGCAGAAGACATGGAGAAGGTTGAGTCTGTCTCAACTCTAACCCCGCGGATTGTTCACTTCAAACCTAAGCCTACTAATGTTCTCTTTCGGGTTAATCGGTTTGAACCGGTTAATTTCATTCTGCCCTCAGAGCTTGCCGGCCATTTGGCCACTTCTGGCAACCCCCACTTGATGATCGACAACCTGTGTCGCAAATGGGGATATGAGAAAGGATCACCTCTTGGTGAGGGAATCGCCAAGCTGATCGAAGTCGAAGAATGGGTTGAGAAAGACGGTTTGGGTTACGAGCGAGGCAGTCAGAGGAAGCGATCGCAGCGCTGGGGTAAGTCTTCCAGGATTGTTATTCCACGAGATTTATCCAACTTTGTTAGCGCAGGCATCATGGATCTGAACCGCAGTTTCAATGCAGTGTCAACATCACCAGCCTGGATCTGCCTAGAGGGTTCGTATCAAGAGAATAGCCAGCCAGAACAACAGAGCATATGGCAGGGTGTCATGCAGAGCAGAGAGCAAGCAGAGTAGTCAGTAGGTCAGATTCTGGTCCAAGAGACTGACTCAGATGATGATATCGGGGATCTGGACCTGTTATTTCAGGAGTAGCTAGACGTGCTTGAAGAAGATATAGCAGAGCATGACCGCAGAAGGAAAGGCAAAGCGGTTGCTACAGCATCACCAACAGACACACTAGCACTACCCCAGGACCAGGCTTCAATTATGGTCCTACAAGAAACAGATGAGAGGGATACTAGACCATTGGAGTTAATCTCTTGTCTGCCGGAGGTGGGTCTAGTTGGTATTGGCAATATAGGCCTCACCATGAGGGTGAGGATCAGAATCATGAAGCAAGCACGAGTGGGACAGATGGCGGCCCCACCAGTCTACAGTAGAGCAGCCGCCAACAAACAAAATTTTGTATAGTTATCAAAGACAAGAATAAAGAGGCATCCACATTGGAGGCAGAGACTCTTAGCTCCTCAGATCATCTGGACAGGGAAGCAGAAGCAGCATTGCAATGTCGGCACAGAAACACAAAGGTCACTGTGACAATTCTTAAATGCCATCAGGGCGCAGAATCAGAGGAGGTCTTCTCAGTGGACATCACCAACCTGGCATTTGAAAAGGAGGCCCTGTCAGGGGGTGCAGTCATTCTTGAGGGCATGGACCATACAGAGTAATCAGAGCCTGTCAACGCCTCCTATTTAAAGAAGTACTATCAATGACTCTCAGTCGATCCTAATGCCTTGTACCGTGAGTCATGCATCATTGTATAGCATAAATAATCCTCTGCATTCTGTTTTTCTTTAACATCATCATTGCCCAATGAGGAAAATTGGGAGCCTGCCTGCAAAAGATGTGTCAAGTCCTCCTCATGTGCCACTACCCTAGAAGTTTAGGATGTGAGAGAGAGATTTCAGAGGAATGGGCTAAATGTACAAATTCCCATGGGACCTATATCTCGAGAGGGAGTTAAAATGTTAGGTTTAGAAAGAGAGTGAGCAGTAAGGAAAAAAATACACAAGACCTTGGAGCACAAAAGAAATAAGGAGACAGAAGTAGTAGACAGAAGCTGAGCTCCACTGAGAGAGGCATGTGAACAACCTTACTCCTACCATCTAGCTTGGAGAGGAGTTGAAGCATGCGCTTATTAAGCCCAAATGATCAAAGGGACTAGCCACCCCTTTAGCACAAGGGAAATAGCAGCCACCCCCTCAGCATAAGTGTTTATTACCTTCAAGCAGGAGTAGGGTCAGTTAGCATGCCTATGAGGGAGAAAAGAAAATGAATCCTCAAATGAGTAGATATAGGACCCCAAGACTTTGGCATGAGTCCCATAAATCTGAAGGAGAGCCACAAATAAACCTAACTGCTTAGGTTAGTATCACATGAGTCGAGGACAGTGTCACCTCTTATAGCAGGCAAAACAGGCTTCTTTGGCGCTGAGGGCACCAATATATCAATTAAGCATTTCTCTGCATTTTATTCACATTTCGACCAGGGGCATGTCAACTGCCCTATGAGTCGTGTAAGCATTTAGCTAGGGTGCATGTTAGTTAAGCATAATTGCAAGGCATTTTATTCGCATTTCGACCAGGGGCATGTCAGCTGCCTTATGAGTCGTGTAAGCATTTAGCTAGGGCACATTCTTAGTTAAGCATAATTACATTTATTTCGTAAGGCATTTTGTTCATATTTCGACCAGGGGCATGTCAGCTGCCTTATGAGTCGTGGTTTGAGCAAGTAAGCATTCGGCCAGGGGTATGATAGTCACTTCTTAAAAATGGAGGGATTTGAAATCAGGGGCATGCCAATTAAATTGATCCTGACTAGCAGATATAGACTTGCAAGAACCAGAATAAGCAATACAGAGCAACATCTATTTTATTATGCCCTTTCATGAATACAAACATCGCTAATCAGTTCGGGGCCTCTTTGAACTGCTAGCCTCCATAAAGTTGGTGCCACTAGGCGGAATCTCGCTCAAGGGCCATGTCTCCCTTATCTCAGCCTCATACCCCGTTGTGCAGCCAGAGCCTTTAATGATGGCAAGACTGGAAGACTTGATACCAGCACTCATTCGTTGGGCCAACTCAGTAGTAGATGCATTTGAGCCTACAACATGCTTTTTCAGTCCATTCGGGCAAGGGCTCTGCTCAATGGAGGACCAAACTGGCGAAGGACCCGGACAGGGTGATACTCCACGCCACCAGAGAATCCAGGGAGGACCATGAGTCTCACGTCCATGGCGTTAAAGAAGGCAGTAAAGTTCTGTGATGCAGAGGATATGATGCACCATGTCACAAAATTTGCATCAAGATCCGCAGCTTGTCACACAGCTCATGCACCCCCGGGAGTGATCTTGAATGATGGGTGCAGCTATAAGCTTCAAAGGCGGAAGGCCGAGGGCGCAGAATTTTCATTCCCATATGGGCGGCAAACCAAACCTTGCAAAGATGGAATTATGGTTAATGAAAGCACAGCAAAATAATATTAAATATTGTCTCATGATCTGCTTACCTTCACCAGGGCGCCACATCCATAGAAGTGGCGGGAGCGCCTCAACGCTCGGTCCAAGCCGACGTAGGTTTCAGCAAGAAGAATAGGGGCCAAGTCGATTTGGCGAACAACTACCGCCCAGGCTACTTCTGCTACCTCAATAGCCACAGTCGTCCGGCCATGGCTAAAGACCAACTCCCCAAGAAAGCGCAACACAAAGCAATACAGCCATGGAGTACCCATGGAGGAGCAGGAACCAATGATTGAATCGAAATAATCCAAGCGCATCATGGGTGTGGGGCCATCTCGGCAGATGAGTTTCTCCTCACAAACCTCTTTGGCAATACACGTGAGCCGGCTCACGACGTGTACATAACTGGCATGCCAGTAAAACACAGGTGAGGACATGAACAGGGACAAGCCACAAATTCGCCTGACTTCCTCCAGAGTTAGGGTCCTCTCCACTTTCCCAAAGCGGAAAACATGCAGGGCTGGTTTCCAGAATTGAGCCATGGCACATAGCAAATTCCAGTTAACCTCCACTTTGGCTATGCTCAGGAGGGAAGAAGAAATACCCCAAATCTGGAGTTGCTTTCGGTCATCGGCTGTCAAAGCATCAATCCAACCAAGCAAGGCGTCAGAGCAGTGCCTGGGGGTCACCATGGTGGGATAGCTCTGCAAATATGGCAGTAAAAGACGAAACCTGACATAAACATGGGACGAGCATAGCAATCCAGCATGATATGATACAAGAAACATATGCAAAAAATCAAGATGCATTGTTCGCAGCCATGAAAGCAGGAAAACAAAAATCTGCAAGGACATGTAGCAGGAGGACAAAGATTTGCAAAGACAAATAACAGAAAAGCAAGTAGAATCTGCAAAGGCCAGTAACAGAAAACATGTAAAACACGTACCATCGTGATGCAGAATCCGCGCCTAGGAAGATCAGAAAATGAGCAAAATGAAGAAGCAAGGTCTGTCGCCGAGTTTTGTTCAGAAAGGACGGCACTGCCTCTCGCAAGATGCAGTCTTATATAGAAGATCAGGAAGGGTTTCAGCAAAAATGGAAAGGAAACTCGCCATTTCTGGAGACGCACCTATGAGGCGCATATTGCAGACGCACCTATGCAGCCCACCGAGGCGGCGCACTTAGGTGGCGCCTGGAATGACAGAAAATTTCAATAGCACCTGTTCAGAATGTTGACATCGCCAAAATCGGCGCCAATTGCTTAACCCTGCATGGAATATCTGTTCGCATACAACCTGCTCATACAAAACCCCTAAGGGTACATCGCAGAATCAGAGGACCTCTTATACATTTTTTAGAAAATGTTACAAAGTGCCATTGTTATTACAGAATTTTCCAGCAAAATTACAAGATAAAGCTACTCTTCCTCCGAATCTTCCTCATCGGACGCCGCCTTTTTGAAATACTCAGCCAAGAGTCTGTTGCCTCGTCGAGTGATTCGACGGGACCACTGAGCAGCTGCGGCAGCCTGAGAGCGAGGAGTAGAGTCGCGAACCGCCTGGGTGGCCTCGATGTCTGAACGGTCCTCCTCAGACGCCTCCATAGTGAAATCCCCGCTCCTGGCTACATTCGCTCTCTGAACAGGAAAATCTTGCTGCAAAGGTAAACCTGTGTTAGAAATAAGAAGTTTTAAAAAATGGCAGCAGAGGCAGAAGGGAGAAGCATACCCTGATGATGTTGCGCCAGCGCAACTCCTGCAAAATAACAGATGTGTCAGATATAGTCAAGATGGCAGCTGGCAAAGTAAGATTTTACCCTTTTCCGACGGATGTCAGCATAGAAGGCTCCAAATTGCTCCTCGAAGCCCTGTGAATTAAAGCAAATGTTAGACTATCATAGTTCACGCAATAGCAATGAAAAGCAGAAATGGAAATCTTGTACCTGGGCCCAGCTAGATGCATACCACATCTCACGCTGGCTATCCCGCACTGCCTCCTTAAATAAGTATGGCTTGCCCACACGCCTGTACCAAGCAAGGTAGTCTGTGTAGTTGACTTCTCGAAGGACGTGCCTGTCTTGAGAAGCTATGGCAGCTGCATGCCGGCTTCTAGCAGCCGAACGAGTTATAGCCAGGCGATCCATGTCAGCAGGAGGAGGGGCAGGAATGCAGAATACATCAGAGAACTGATGCCGCACACGACCAAGGAGGTAGAAGGCCGACTTCTTCATGCAATAGAATCTCACCTGTTTATCCCGAAGAACGTGGCTAGAGTTCGAGGGAGCCCATTCAAAGCCATCATATCGAGCAAATGGGCGTAGGTGGACCTGTTACAGAAACAGGAAGTTGTAAGCAAAGAAAGTACAACAGGCATGCAAAGTCTAAAGGCAAAGGAGACTTACATCCTCGAGTTCTACCAGGTCCAGCAGATACCGGTAGGACTCATAGCTAAACACCCCAGCAGCAGCCCGGTGGTCAAGCTCGACCCATTGGCGGGGATGGGGCAGGAGCTCGTCCCGCAGGCAGCCAAAGCAATGCCCTCTGGTGATGTGCTCCATGATCCAGTACTGTAAACGCAAGCACAAGTCAGTTTTTTCAAATATTAAGCATAAAGGAAATTTGTTTTGCAAAGTAACAGAAGTAAATACTTACAGTCAGCAGAAGGTACAACCCCACATAAGAGCGGCGCCTAAGCTTGACCACATTGTCGAGCCCGCAGATCAGCCAAGTGTAGCTAGCACCAGCTCAGTCATAGTGATCCAGGTGCTCCAGGTTGGTTAGATATGCAATCCAGTCAGCATGGATACAGTAGGCCGACGAATCACAGATCATAGCCAGCAGCTCCAGTAGAAAGTGTCTCAGTACAAAATCTGCTTCCTCACTGTCGGGCTCAGGGTTGGGCCAGAACTTGTCCCATTCCCTTAACCACCCCATGGTGATCATATGTTTCCCCCTAGGCGGCTTAGGAGGGACACGGCCCAGATGTGCAGGCGCAAGGTGAAAGCCATGGGTGGTCTCACGAATAATAGGCTCGTCACCAAAAGGAAGGCCCGTCAACAGAGCCCACTGATCGGGCAGAACAGTCAGCTCACCAAAGGTAAAGTGGATGGAGTGCGTCTCGAACCTCCACCTTTCTACCAAGGCTCGGAAAAAGTTATAATGGCCGTGGATGATGGGTAGACGCAACAAACCACCAAATGGAGACCGGTGGTGGAGGAAGTCCTGCAGAAAGTTCGGTAGACGGTGGAAATGTTCGAGCATCGGACCCCAGTGGCATCGCATGATTCGGCTTGCATCCCCTTCCTGAAATGTCAAGGACAGAGTTAAAGTCGAGTCTGAAGTAGAAAGCAATTTATAATGATTAAAGTACATCAAAGCAGAAGAATTACCCCAAACTCAGGACTCACGCAGATGTGACGGTCACTCAGCAACCGCCCCACAAAATTTTCGGACTCCTGAAAATGCAATTGTCAGAAAACACCGGATTTAAATGCCCATTTAATATTCAATTTTTGATTTACCTTAGTGGGAATAGCAGGAGTCGAGCTGCTAGAGGCCCGTGACCTCGAAGAGTTGCCTCGTTTGGAACGAGAGCTAGAAGGCATGTCCCATGAAGATTGTGGGGTTCCCACCTCGGGAACTGGGTCATCCTGCAGGAGGGAAAGGCCGAATCAAGAATTAAATAGCAGCAGCAAGCATGATAAATGCAAAATATTTCAAAATCAAATGTGGCATTACATTCATTGGCATAATAGCAAAATGAAGGACATTTTAATAAAGGCTGTAGCATATGATGGCAAAAATGCAAGCATACAGTTGTAAATCAGTGTTTGATTGTTGTATTTGTAAAATGTAAGCTATCAAACAATTTTGATGCAGAGCAGTTAGCAGTAAAAATCAGAAATAATGTGGACTAAAATGGTATAAGCAAGCAGCAAACATGTGCCCAACCCAACAAGCTTCACGGCCAACTCATCACCCCTGCTCGTCGGAGCACCGCCGGCAGCCAACCATCACTCCCTGTAGCCCGCGCCTTCCCCTGGCGTGTCCGCATTTCCAAATCCAGGTAGCCACCGTGCGGTACAGTCCGCCGGAGCCCGTCGCCGCCACGGCCAAGCCCAGCAACCTACAGCCTCCGTGCAGTCCAGCCCGCTGGAACCCCCAGCCATTACTCCCGCATGCCGCGACTACAGGCAAACCCACGGTCTGCCGCCGCGACCTGCACAGGCCTGCCGCTCCTTGCCCGTCGGAGCCCTTCCAGCCGTCGACCACCCGAAACAGAGGAGGCATACAAGCACGCGCAAAGGGGAGAGGAGGTTACCTTCGCCGGCGATCCTCGGTCCAGCTAGTCCTGGAGGGTTTGATCCATGCCGCCGTTGACCGTGACGCCGCCGCAACTGCTCCGCACCACGTCGACGCACCTCACGCACGCACCAGCAGCAAGGACTCCGTCAGCGCACCTCTCACTCTCCACCGCTGTGAGTGAGAGAGGAAGGAGGAGTGGGTTCCGCCGCTGAGAAGAAGAGAGGGAGAAGGGTTTCGTTGGGTTTTAGAAGAAGAATGAAGAAGAGGAAGAGGCGTTTCGTCTTACGGGGGAAGGAAGAAAAATTTAAGTGAAAACTTTATGCATGACGGTTTTAGAGATATGAAACCCAATCAGCAAAAAACATGCATAGCCAAGCAGCAGCAGTCCCATGCAGTTCCAAGCAGCAAAGAGAAATATTTCTTGGCAGTTATGACAATTAATCAGTAGGGCCCACGCAGGAAATGAATCAAGGTTCAGAAATGCAAAATGACTGTGACAATTGCGTTCCAGCCCCTATCATCTCACAGCGTATGTATCAAGTGCAGAGTGGCAGTGTTGAACATGTAGCTCACAAAATGCACCATGTTGGGTAATTTGCAGAAAACCCCCTACGTTTTGTAAAATTGCAAATCAGTCCATGAAGGGCATGGGAAGTTTGTTTCAAAGCAGACATTTGTTGATAGATAGCAGAATCTCAGATGTCATAGCACAATGGCAGTATAGCAATCAAAAAGCAGTTTGGTTGGGCAATTTGCAGTAAAGCCCAAAAGTTTTGAATATTTGCACATAAGTCCTCACCTTTTGCAAGCAATTTGGAGAATCACAGCAAGTGAGAGATTTGAGCATGCACCTCGACAGAAGTGCCAGTCTCCGCACCGCAACGTCGACAATCAGCATATAGCAGTTCCTTCCAAGGGAATAATCCTGGGGTTATCGCTTTGTTTTCTGGGATCTTATTCTGAGCGGTGAGACCCTTTTGGCCCCTTTGGATATCCGCGGGCGCGGAATCCAGCTTGCTGACTTTGACCGGGCGGTCAAGGTCCATTGCCCCTTTGGATTTCCGTGGGTGTGGAATCCATCTTGCTTGACTTTGACCGGGCGGTCAAGGTCGTTTGCCCCTTTGCATTTCCGTGGGCGCGGAATCCAGCTTGTTTGACTTTGACCGGGCGGTCAAGGTCCTTTGCCCCTTTGGATTTCCGCGGGCGCGGAATCCAGCTTGCTTGACTTTGACCGGGCGGTCAGGGTCCTTTGCCCCTTTGGATTTCCACGGGCGTGGAATCCAGCTTGCTTGACTTTGACCGGGCGGTCAAGGTCCTTTGCCCATTTGGATTTCCGTGGGCGCGGAATCCAGCTTGCTTGACTTTGACCAGGCGATCAAGGTCATTTGCGCCTTTGGATTTCCGCAGGCGTAGAATCCAGCTTGCTTGACTTTGACTGGGCGGTCAAGGTCGTTTGCCCCTTTGGATTTCCGCGAGTGCGGAATCCAACTTGCTTGGTCCTTTGCCCTGGCGGTCAAGGTCCTTTGCAACTTTGGATTTCCGCAGGCGCGGAATCCAGCTTGCTTGACTTTGACCGGGCGGTCAGGGTCCTTTGCCCCTTTGGATTTCCACGGGCATGGAATCCAGCTTGCTTGACTTTGACCAGGTGGTCAAGGTCATTTGCCCCTTTGGATTTCCGCGGGTGCGGAATCCAGCTTGCTTGACTTTGACCAGGCGGTCACGGTCCTTTGCCCTTTTGGATTTTCGCGGGCATGAAGTCCAGCTCCTTGGCTTTGACCGGGCGGTTAGAGTCCTTGGTTTCTCGGATTTCCTTGGGCAGGAAAATCCCGTGGCTCGACCTTTTGACCGGATGGTCAGGGTCCTAGCCCCTTTCTCGGATTTCCTTGGGCAGGAAATCCCGTGGCTCGACCTTTTGACCGGATGGTCAAGGTCCTAGCCCCTTTCTCGGATTTCCT
>JAMKQA010032387.1:0-10007 GCA_024699735.1 Posidonia australis
CATCACAGATCCTCCCCCTATCGACCTCAGATGAATGGGGCAGTAGAGTTGGCTAACAAGAATCTGGTGAAGATCTTGAAAAAAATGGCCGAGACCCATAGAGATTGGCATGAAAAGCTGCCTTATGCATTATGGGCTTATAGAACCTCCATCCGGACATCCACAGGAGCAACACCTTAATCCTTGGTGTATGGCATGGAAGCAGTCCTTCCCTTCAAAGTGGAGATTCCTTCGTTAAGGATCTTGAGGGAGGCGGAGTTAGAAGAGGCTGAGTGGGTACAAGACTGTAATGTTCAGCTTGATCTAATTGATGAGCATAGGTTGCGAGCTCTGCATCCTGCCCAATGCTACCAGAAGAGAGTGGCCCGAGCTTATCAAAAGAAAGTCCGTCCTAGAAGCTTTGAACTAGGAGACTTGGTCCTATGAGCCATTCATTTGCCGGATACATGGGGAAAATTTAGGCCCAACTGGTATGGACCTTTTGTGGTTAAGGAGGCCATGTCAAGGGGTGCAGTCATTCTTGAAGGCATGGACCATACAGAGCAATCAGAGCCCGTCAATGCCTCCTACTTAAAGAGGTACTATCAATGACTCTCAGTCGATCCTAATGCCTTGCACCATGAGTCATGCATTTTCATATTAGTATTGCATCATTGCACAACATGAATAATCTTCTGCGCCTTTTCTTTTTGCATAGCATCGTCATTGCCCAATAAGGAAAATCAGGAGCCTGCCTGCGTAAGATGTGTCAAGTCCTCCTCATGTGCTACTACCCTAGAAGCTTAGGATGTGGGAGAGGGATCTCAGAGGAATGGGCTAAATGTACAAATCCTCACGGGACCTATATCTCGAAAGGGAGTAAAAATGTTAGGTCTAGAGAGAGTGTGAGCAATAAAGGAAAATACACAGACCTTGGAGCATAAAAGAAAAAAAGGAGACAGAAGTAGTAGACAGAAGTTGAGCTCCACTAAGAGAGGCATGTGAACAACCTTACTCCTACCATTTAGCTTGGAGAGGAGTCGGAGCATGCACTTACTAAGCCCATATGATCAAAGGGACTAACCACCCCTTTAGCACAAGGGAAATAGCAGCCACCCCCCTCAGCATAAGTGTTCATTACCTTCAAGCAGGAGTAGGGTTGGTTAGCATGCCTATGTGGGAGAAAAGAAAATGAATCCTTCAAAAAGTAGATATAGGACCCCAAGACTTTGCCATGAGGCCCATGAATCTGAAGGAGAGTCAGAAATAAACCTAAGTGCCTAGGTTAGTGCCACATAAGTTGAGGGCAGTATCACCTCCTATAACAGGCAAAACAGACTTCCTTGGTGCTAAGGGCACCAATATATCAATTAACCATTTCTTTGCATTTGCATCTTTTGCACAACATTTAGTTTAGTTAAGCATAATTGCATTTACTTTGCAAGGCGATTTGGTCATATTTCGGCCATGGGCATGTCAACTGCCTTATGAGTCGTGTAAGCATTTGGCTAGGGCGCATGCTAGTTTTAGTCAAGCATTTTTGTATTTATTCTGCATGGCATTTTGTTCATATTTCGACCAGGGGCATGTCAGCTGCGTTATGAGTTGTAGTATGGGCAAGTAAGCATTCGGCCAGGGGCATGTTAGTCACTTCTTTAAAGTGGAAGGATTTGAAACTAGGGACATGCCAGTTAATTGATCTTAAAAGCAGTTGTGGACTTACATGAACAAGTATAAGCAATGCAAAGTGACATCAGTGCCAACAATTTTATTATGGTCTATCATGGATACAAATATTGCTAATTAGCTTGGGGCCTCTTTGAGCTACTAGCCCCCGTGAAGTTAGTGCCACTAGGCGGAATCTCGCTCAGGGGCCATGTCTCCCTTATCTCAGCCTCATATTCTATTGTACAGCCAGAGCCTTTAGTAATGGCAAGACCGGAGGACTTGACGCCAGCATGCATTTGTCGGGCCAACTCAAAATGAGATGCATTTGAGCCAACAACATACCTTTTATATCGGTCAAGGTAGGGGCTTTGCTCAATAGTGTCTTGGCAGAAGACGAACTGGCGAAGGACTCGGACGGGGTGATATTCCACTCCTCCAGAGAATCTTGGAAGAACCACGAGTCGCATGTTCGTGGCATTGAAAAAGGCAGTAAAGGTCCTAGACGCTGAGGATATAATGCACCATGTCACGGAGTCCTCATCAAGATTTCGCAATTTGTCGCACAACTCTTGTACCCCTGGGAGTGTCCTTGAATGATGAGTATGGCTATAGGCTTCAAAAGCAGAAAGCCGAGGGCGCAGAATCTTCATTCCCATGTGGGCAGTAAACCAAACCTGGCAAAATAGAATCATGGGTTAATAAGAACACAACAGAATAATTAAATGTCAATGATTTGCTTACCTGCACCAGGGCACCGCACCCATAGAAATGGCGGGAGCGCTTCAACGCTCGATCCAAACCAACATAGGTTTCAGCAAGGGGCCAAGTCAATCTGGCAAACAACTACCACCCAGGCTATTTCTGCCACCTCGATAGCCACAGTCGTCCGACCATGACTAAAGATCAGCTCCCTAAGGAAACGCAGCACAAAGCAATAAAGCCACAGGGTACCCATGGAAGAGCAGGCACCAATGATCGCATCAAAATAGTCCAGGCGCACCATGGGTGTAGGTCCATCTCGGCAGATGAATTTCTCCTCACAGACCTCTCTGGCAATACATGTGAGTCGGCTCACGACATGTACATAGCTGTCATGGCAGGTAAACATTAAACGGGACATGAATGGTGACAGACCACAGATCCGTCTGACTTCCTCCAAAGTTAAAGTCATCTCCACTTGCTCAAAGCGGAAA
This sequence comes from Posidonia australis, assembly GCA_024699735.1. NCBI lineage: Eukaryota > Viridiplantae > Streptophyta > Magnoliopsida > Alismatales > Posidoniaceae > Posidonia > Posidonia australis. The sequence continues at coordinate 2,841 of JAMKQA010032387.1, forward strand.
ACATGCAGAGCTGGCTTCCAAAATCGGGCCACGGCACATAGCAAATGCCAATTAACCTCCACCTTAGCTATACTTAGGAGGGAGGAGGAAATACCCCAAATCCGGACTTGCTTCCGATCATCGGCTGTTGAGGCATCAATCCAGCCAAGTAAAGCATCAGAGCAGTGCTTAGGGGTCACCATGGTAGGATAACTCTGTAGACACAGATTTGAACCAAATATGGCAGTAAAAGACAAAACTTGACATAAACGTGAAACAAGCAAAGCAATCTAGCAGAATATGATACAAAAAGCATTTGCAAAATCAAGAAGCATGTTCCGAAGTTTTTGCCATGAAAGTGATATAATGCAATGCAAATCTGCAAGAAAGCAATCGGAAAGCAACAGAAAATGCATGTATACAGTAGCCCTTACCATGGTAGTATAGAATCCGTGCCCAGAAAGATCAGAAAGTGAGCAAAAAAACAAAAAGCAAGGTCTGCCGCCGTGTTTTTTCAGAAAAGACGGTAGTGTTTCTCGCAGAGTGCGAGCTTATATAGAAGAGAAAAAAGGGTTTCAGCAAAAAAGGAAAACAAAACTCACCATTATTGGAGGCGCACCTGTCAGACGCACCTAGGCGGCACACAGAGGCGGAGCACCTAGGTGGTGCCTGGAATAGCTACAAAATTTCAGCAGTACCTCCTCTAAATGTGGACATCGCCAAAATCGGCGCCATTTGATTAATCCTGTACAGAATACTTTGCATACAGCTTGCACATACACAAAACCCCGAGGGGTACATCGCAGAATTAGAAATTTTCTTATAAATTTTCAGGAGAAGTTACAATGTGCCAGTGTTATTACAGAGCTTCCAAAAGAATTATAATTAAAAGCTACTCCTCATCTGAATCTTCCTCGTCAAATGCTGCCTTTTGGAAGTATTCAGACAAGAGTCGGGCGCCTCGTCGAGTGATTCGGCGCGACCACTGAGCAACTACGGCAGCTTGGGAGCGAGGAGCAGAGTCACGAACCACCTAGGTAACCTCGGTGTCTAAATAGTCCTCCTCAGACGCCTCCATGGTAAAATCCCCGCTGCTGGCTACATTCACTCCCTGAGCAGGAAAGTCTTGCTGCAAAATCAAGCTTATGTTAGCGATAAGAATTTTAAAAAGTGGTAACAGGGGCAGAAAAGAGAAACATACCCAGATGATGTTGCGCCAGCGCAGTTCCTGCAAGATAACAGATATGTCAAATACAGTCGAGATGGTAGGTTACAAAGTAAGAGTTTTACCCTCTTCCGGCGAATATCAACATAGAAGGCGCCAAATTGTTCTTCGAAGCCCTGTGGATTATAGCGAATGTCAGACTTTCATAATTCACACGATAGCAATATAAAGTAGAAGTGGAAATCCTGTACCTGGGCCTAGCTAGAAGCATACCACATCCCGCGCTGGATATCCCGCACTGCCTCCTTGAATAGGTACCGCTTCCCCACATGCCTGTACCAAGCAAGGTAGTCTGTATAGTTGACTTCTCGAAGGACGTGCCTGTCCTGGGAAGCTATGGCAGCTGCATGCTGGCTTCTAGCAACCGAACGAGATGTAGCCGGGTAATCCATATCAGCAGGAGGAGGGGCAGGAATGCAAAATACATCCAGGAATTGATGCCGCACTCGCCCCGGTAGGAAGTAGGCCGACTTTTTCATGCAATAGAATTTCACCTGTTTGTCCCTAAGAACGCAGCCGAAGTTCAAGGGAGCCTAGTCAAAGCCATCATATCGAGCAAATGGGCGTAGGTGAACCTGTTATAGAAACAGGGAATTGTAAGCAAAGAAAGTAAAACAGGCATGCAAAGTTAAAGTCTAATGGCAAAAGAGACTTACATCCTCGAGCTCTACCAGGTCCAGTAAATACCGGTAGGACTCATAGCTAAACACCCCAGCAGCAGCCTGGTGGTTAGGCTCGACCCATTGGCAGGGAAGGGGTAGGAGCTTGTCCCGCAAACGGCCAAAGCTATGCCCTCTGGTGATGTGCTCCATGATCCAGTACTGCAAATACAAGCACAAGTCAGTTTATCAAATATTAAGCATAAAGGAAATTTGTTTTGCAAAGTAATGGAAGCAAATACTTACAGTCAACAGAGGGTATAATCCCACATAAGAACGGCGCCAAAGCTTGACCACATTGTCGAGCCCACAGATCAGCCAGGTATAACTAGCACCAGCCCAATCATAATGATCCAGATGCTCCAGGTTGGTCAGATACGCAATCCAGTCAGCATGGATACAGTAGGCCAACGAATCGCAAAAGATCATTGCTAGCAACTCCAACAGAAAGTGCCTCAATACAAAATCTGCTTCCTCACTATCAGGCTCAGGGTTAGGCTAGAATTTGTCCCATTCTCTCAACCACCCCACGGTGATCATATGTTTCCCCCTAGGTGGCTTAGGAGGCACACGGCCCAGATGTGCAAGCGCAAGGTGGAAGTCGTGAGTGGTCTCACCTATAATCGGCTCATCATCGAAAGGAAGGCCCGTTAGCAGGGCCCACTGATCAGGCAAAACAGTCAACTCACCGAATGGCAAATGGAAGCTGTGCGTCTCAAATCTCCACCTTTCCACCAAAGCCTTGAAAAAGTTGTAATGGCCATGAATGATGGGTATACGCAGCAAACCTCCGAATGAGGAGCGGTGTAGGAGGAAATCCTGCAGAAAATCCGGTAAACGGTGGAAGTGATCAAGCATCGGGCCCCAGTGGCATCGCATGATCTGGTTTGCATCCCCCTCCTGAAATGTCAAAAACAGAGTTAATGCCAAGTCAGAAAGCAATTTATAATGATAAAACTTCTTAAAGCAGAAGAATTACCCCAAAGTCGGGACTCTCGCAGATATGGCGGTCGCTCAGCATCCGCCCCTCAAAATTCCCAGACTCCTGAGAATGCATTTGTCAGAAACACCAGATTTATATACATATTTTCTACCAGTTTTGGGTTTACCTCAATAGGGACAGCGGGAGTTAAGCTACTAGAGGTCCGTGACCTCGAGGAACTACCTCGCTGCCAGGAACGGGAGCTAGAAGGCCTGTCCCGCGAGGATTGTGGGGTCCCTGCCTCGGGAACTGGGTCATCCTATGGAAAAGGAAAAGCCGAACCAAGAGTTAAATGGCAGTAGTAGGCATGATGAATGTAGAATATGTCAAACTCAAATGTGGCATTACATTCACTGGCATAATAGCAAAGGGCATAGCATTTTAAAAAGCACTATGGCATGTGGCAGCAAAAATGCAAATGTACAGTTGCAGTTCAGTATTTGTTTATTAAATTTGTAAATATGAAAGGCTATCAAGTATGGTTCAACAATTTGATTGAAAACAGTTTATTAAATTTGTGACCGTTGGAACCCATAGCCCGCACCATCATTCCAGCCCGTGCCTCCATGACCAACCCATAAACCCACCACCGTGCAGCTATAACCACCGAAACCAACTCGCGGCCAGCCTACCAGAACCCACCTTGCTGCCGGCGATCCAAGACAAAGGGGCACATGCAAACACAAAGCAAAATCAAGAAGGGAACTTGAGAATACCTTCGCTGGCGAGCCTTTGTCCAGCCAATCTTGGAGGGTACAGTCCATGCCACCATCGACCATATCGCCGCTGCACCTACGTCGCACCTCGCCGCACCTCACTGATGCGCCTCACGCACGCACAAGCAGAGAGCACTCCGTTGACGCACCTCTTGCGCGCCACTGCCGTGAAGGGGAATGGAGAGAGGAGAAGAGAATGAGAGGGGGTGAATGGGTTTTCGCATGTTGAGAGAAAAGAAATGAGGAGGAAGAAGAAGAGGCGCACGTGTTGGGGAAGGATTAAATGGAAATGAAAGGGAAAATATATGAGTACGTAAGTAGGTTGCTTTTTGAAAGAGAAGGAAATCAAAGAAATAATGAAGAAGAGCCATGCAACATAAGCCCCTTGCATTCCCAAGAAGCAGGAAGAAATATTTCTTGGCAGTTATGGCAGTTATTCAGTGGGACCCAAGTGTGAAATAAGTCAGGGTTCAGAATGCAAAATGGCCGTGACAATTGCGTTTCAGCCCCTAGCATCTCACAGCTTATGCACCAAGAGTGGAACATGCAGTGTCAAGCATGTGGCCCACCAAATGCACCAAATGGGGTAATTTGCAGAAACCCCCTATGTTTCGCACATTTACAATTCAGCCCACAAGGTACGTGGGAGGTCTAATTTAAAAAACAGACATTTGTTGATATGCAACAGAATCTCAAATGTCACAGCATAATGGCAGTATAGCAATTAAAGACAGTCGTGGTTGGATAGTTTACAGTAAAGTCCCAAAGTTGTGGATATTTGCACATAAGTCACCTTTTGCAAGCAATATTGAGAATTACAGCAAACAAGAGATTTGAACATGCATCTCGACAGGAGTGCCAGTCTCTGCACCGCAACCTCGGCAATCAGTATATTGCAGTTCCTTCCTGGGGGATAATCCTGGGGTCATCGCTTTGTTTTCCGGGATCTCCTCCTGAGCGGATGAGACCCTTCTATCCCCTTTTGGGTTTCATGGGCGCGAAATCCAGCTTGCTTGACTTTGACTGGGCGGTCAATGTCCTTTGCCCCTTTGGATTTCCGTGGCCACGGAATCTAGCTTGCTGATCTTAACGGGGCGGTAAAGGTCCTTTGCCCCTTTGGATTTCCGCGGGCGTGGAATCCAGCTTGCTTGACTTTGACCGGGCGGACACGGTCCTTTGCCCCTTTGGATTTCCACGGGCGTGGAATCCAGCTTGCTGATCTTGACCGGGTGGTCAAGGTCCTTTGCCCCTTTGGATATCCGTGGGTGCGGAATCCAGCTTGCTTGACTTTGACCAGGCAGTCAAGGTCCTTTGCCCCTTTGGATTTCCACAGGTGTGGAATCCAGCTTGCTGATTGTAGACGCTCCAATTTTCCCAATTTTGCAGAATGGAGATGTGGTAGCTGAGCTCTGACTAAACCAAAGCCTTTTGGACCCACCTAAACCCATTTAGCCCATTTAAGCCCACCTAAACCTATTTGCGCCCGTGGGGGCTCACAAGGCCCACATAGGCCCATTAAACCCTATTAGAGCCCACTTGGGCCCACAAGACCAATTTTGGCCCATTTAGTCCATTTGTGCCCATTAATGCCCGTTAGGCCCAATTGAAGCTCAATAGGCCCATGGTGGCCCACAAGGCCCATGAAGCCTACAAAGGCCCATAGTAGCTCATCCCACCTTCCTCTTCCTTTCCAACCCAATACCTTATTTTCTCCTCTTTATTTTCAAAATTTTAGTTCACTAATTTCTCACTAATGTCATCCAAGTCTTCTTCTCCTTCCAAGATAAAATGCAATCACTGAATCCATTTCTTCCCATGAACCAACCACTGAACCCACTCCTCCTTGTTGGTCTTGTCAACCCAGCCTCTTCAGTCCATCAGATCCAGCAAGCCACCAAAACGTCAGCCAGCCATTGGATCAACCGCTGACGAGCTTGGGCCGCCGTTGATTCCTGTCGGCGAGCAGGGGACCAGATGGAGCGGGGAGGGGGCAGCCGTTGGAGCTTGTTAGGCTGTTACAAGACCAGTTAGTGGGTTTTAGTTAGTCGATTAGGTGGTTAGAGCTGGGAGTGGGTTGTTACAACGATGGGTTGCCGTTCTCCGTTCACCTATTTAAGGAGGAGGATGCCAGCATTTTCAAAAGGTTGGACAATACGAGAGAGAAAATTGAGAGCGAGAAGGAGAGAATTCTGAGCGGAGAGCGTGAAGCAAAGGAGCAGAGAGCCAGCCGCCGCTTCCGGAGCTCCGGCGACGATCTCTAGACAGGTACACATCCCCAATCACTCTAATTGTCTGAGTTGTAGCCTCTAGGTCCTCTTCCCTATTTCTGGTGCGATCCCAAGCGATTCAGAGGTGTTCTCTGATCGGGATCATCCTCCGCCGTGACCCGCCGTCGCCACACTCTGGCGACAGAGGTGGGGGGGCAATTCAGGAGGCTTCCTGGATCCCCGAGCCTCCTATCTTCCTCCACTGGTCTTCCTGGAGCTTTTCTGCCCCGAGCCTCGCCGCTCCGCCACTCCAAAAGCCTGCGCCATGATCGCCAGAAGAACGCATCGATCCGCCATCGCCAGAGAAGACGACGGAGTCCAGAGGTCGACTATGAGCCTCTAGCCCCACACGCTGTTCCACGCCTCCAGGATCACTCCACTGCTCCCCACGAGCACTCCAGAACCTCCAGCAGCCCCTCCTCGAGCTTCAGTTGATGCAGCGACGCCCCTCGCCGGAGATGGATCGCCGGTGGCTGGTGATGCTTTCTTGCCGCTCCGTCAGCCTCCCTTCCAATCCTGAAGACATGAGGAGCCTCCGAGAAGTACCCGAAGCCACTAAAAGTTGCGCTGTAGCCACTGAAAGTCGCGCCGCAGCCTCCGGAAGAGATCTTCTTCCCCGACGTCGTCGCCGGAGCACCTCGACGGCGAGGTAGGTGGGAGGCCCGTTCCAACCGCTGGATTGTCCATCCACTCCGTTGTCTTCCTCTCCCCTCCTTCTTGCATCTCGTGAAGTTTGATCTCAGATCAGACCACGGGACGACTTGTTTGTCCCCCTCCAGTGGTCGTCGGCGGCGAGTTTCGTCGCCGGCCATCATCGTCCGTTCTTCTTTTTTTTAAAAGCATTTAAAACTTTTATTTTAAATAAAATCTGGAGTTTATGTTTTTCTTGCGAATAGGTCCTTCTGGAATTACTTTTTGGTCCTTTTATTGCATATAGGTCCTGCGCTCATTTTTCTAAAATGTTTCGAATAAAGTTTTAACTGAAAATATTACATGTTTTACCCTGAACATTTAAAAAAATGTTTTCTGAGTTTAAAACTTTAATAAAAGCCCCCAGAGTCTTTGAAACATGTTTTCTTTCAGACATTTTGCTAAAAGGACCCTACACTTCCTTAAAAACTTCCTGTAAGTTCATTTTCTCTGTGAAAATTGCTTGAAAGACCCTACTCTTCCTTAGAATGTTGTTGATAGTTCATTTTACAGTGAAAATTACATTTAAGCCCTTGCATGTTTCAAAAACTCTCTGGATAGTTGTTTTTGTTGGTTAAATTGCATGTTAGCCCTCATACTTCTCTGAAACTTTTCCAGAAGCATGTTTTCACTGGGTAAATTGCATTTA
>JAMKQA010032390.1:0-10283 GCA_024699735.1 Posidonia australis
GATTTTTCATGTATATGGTTTTCCTTGTCTTCCATAATAGATTAGGTGGCGACTCCATTTTATTTTGCTTTTTCGACGTGATTTTGCCGTCCGATTTCGCATTCATTTGCGGAATCTCCTCGCCGGCATGGTTACACATGCGATTAGCCACTGTGATCAATCTTCTTGCCCGCCAACGGCGAAATGTCGCGACTCCGGTGATCTTCCACTGGACACTCAGGGAGGCTGCGAAATGACACGCAGAGGGTCGGAAGAGCTTGAGGGAGATGAGGAGAGGAAGATCTAAAGCTCTGGGGCTCGAATCAACCAGTGAATTTGCGCCCCCACCTAGGCCACCGGAAAATTGCTTCGGCGAGGCCTGAGAGCCTGATTCCAGCCCAGGAACACCCTTGGCTTGATTGGAATAACTCGGGAAAGGAAGAGGGAGATCCATGAAGCTAAAAAAGAAGTAAATTGAGGCTTGTGGAGGGCGTACCTGGTCTGGCAGTGAGCTTCGCTGTCGGAGCTTGCCGAAGGCCACCGGAGCTCGCTGGAGATGGCTGAAACTCTGATTTCTCTCCTCCACAAGCTTCCTCCTTACTCTAGGATCACTCTGGTTGCTCTAATAGGGAGAAAAAGCTTTGGGCTGCTCTTCTCTCAAATTTTTCCCCAAAATCCCCTTCTCACTTGCAAATGGGGCTATTTATAGGCTTCCAAATGGCTTGGTTGGTTGTTATGGTTAGAGTGGAAGGTGGTTAGAGTGAAGTGGGAAGTGGTTAAGGCTATTGGAGTGAAGTGGGAAGTGGTTAAGGTGGTTAAGAAGATGTGGAAAGTGGTTAGGGTGGTTAAGAAGAGGTGGGAAGTGGTTGAGGTTGTTGGAGTTTCACTTATGGTTTAGGGTTTGACTTATGGTTTAGGATTTGACTTAGGGTTTGACCTAGGTTTAGGGTTTGGATTAGGGTTTTGAAGTTAGGGTTTAAGGTTTGGATTAGAGTTTAACCTAGGCTTTAGGATTTACTTAGGGTTTTATGGTTTTGTTTATTATTTTTAGGGTTTTTCTAGGGTTTTATGATTTTGTTTAGTTTTTTAGGATTTTTCTAGGGTTTTTAGGATTTCCAGGGTTTTTTAGAGTCTTGTTAGGGTTTTGTGCATTTGCAAGCATATTGGGGTGTCTACAATATGACCTTATCACCCGGTCAAAGGTCGACTTTGACAGCCTCGTCTAAAGTCAAGTAAATGGATTTCGTGCCTGCGAAAATCTAAGGAAAAGAAAGGGACAATAGGATCTCATCCGCCCAGAATGAGAAACCAGAAAACAAAAAGTGATAATCCTTGGATTATCCCCTAGGAAGGAAATTGGCTCCAACTGTGCTCTGAAGGGGCAAAAGAGTAAATACGCTTGCTGCTGGCTTCACTGCACCGATCCCTGTATTCTTGTTGATGCATGTGAAATATTTTCTGAAAGAACTTTGCCGACGTCTCGAACTCATCTAACACTATTGGTGAGTTTTGAAAAACGTTAGGACTTATTCGTAATTTCCTAAATCCTAAGGGGTATTATTGCAAATTAGCTTGATATGACAAATTTCTACGGGCTATCGTCTTACAAGTCACCACCCATTTTCATGTGCCGTGCTATGCTTCTGTCTTGAGTCAACTAACAGGCTTATCCCGAAGTGCTTGCGAGAAAAGCCTCATCTGCAAAGATGGGTCGGTTCCAATGCTACGCTTGGATTATTTCGACAAGATCACCAATAACCAGGTGTAACGCCCTGATCCCGGGCACACTACTAAAACACAGTATCAAGCATAATTACGCTAATTACAGAAACATTAAATAACTGTAACTAAGGCTCACCTTCAGGATCACATTGTGCGGCTAGAAGCTCCAACTCCTACACTGGAACTCGACTGCACGTGGTCTGCACCTGAAAACCAACTAAGCACGCGTGAGTGACATCTAAGTCACCCAGTACGCGCTCCAAACATACACACCAGAAAATCTCGGTAAAACCATAAAAAATCATTTCTTTTATTTTTTTTTTCAAAACTTGATTTTCTTTTGAAAATCCTCTTTCCTTTTACTGGAAATCATTTGGGAATTCAATCCCAAATCCATGCTCTTTTCAAAAGTCATGTTTCTTTTCTTTTCTCAAAACATTTGGAGCTCATTCCCAAAACCACATTCTTTTTCAAAAACACACCTTTGCATTTTCTTTAAAAACCTATTGAATTCATTTTCCAAAACATATTTTTTCAATACTTGGGATTTCTTCCCAGAATCACACTTTCAAATTCACATTTTTGACCAAATCCAGCCTAAAACACAATGCCTCATGGGCTTAAAACCAAATCATAAATACAGGCTGGCAATTGGTAAAACCATCATCATCATTTCATTTCAGGATTTTAGGACTATTTCATAAGTCCAATCCTGACTAAATCACATTTCTTTTTCTTTATTCATTTCCACTTTTCTTTATTGTTGTTACCTTGATCTGGGGTAACCAGGCACACAAGCAGTAGGTGAGGACATCCTTTTCTTTACCTTCTTGCACTGCTGTGGTGAAATTCTCCTTGCGGGATGTCACTGCCCCGGCCAACTAGCCTTAATTTCTTTTTCATATGTGCACAGAAATACGTCTCTGTTTGACGCCCCATCGGTGACCCGAACAACTAGGTCCAATGACCTAGGCTCAGCCTACATCGTCAGTGACCTGAACAACTGGGCTCAAAAACCAAGGCTCAGCTTACACAGTCACGAGCTCAGTGACCTGAACAACTAGGTACAACGACCCAGGCTCAGCCTACACCATTGGTGACTCGAACAACTAGGTATAAAAACCCAGGCTCAGCCTACACCATCTCAAGCTCGGCAACCACAGTCGTGTCTGGCAACTGGTTCATTGGAGCCTCATACTCCTACCACGTTGTCGACGCCAACCCCCGTGGCCTCTTAACACATTATTAGTGTTTCATTTCAAAACTCTTTAAACTTTCTTTTCAAAACCATTTTCCATTTCAATATTTTCGTTGTAGGAATCTGTCTCCTAGCAACACTTGACCCTCCACTGGGGTCCCAATTCAAGTCATGAAAAATGCTTAAAATCATAATCTGGGTTTCATGCCCAAAACCACACATAATCATCCTTTTTATTCATTTATGGGATCAAAACGACGCCCAAATCTATTTATTTGGGTTCCACATTCCTCCATGTCATTACATGGGTAAAACATCATTAACATATATTCAACATACCATTAAAACCATTTATCCTTCATTTAAATTCACAATGTATGCATACCAAGTTCAAGGCAAAAACGGTTGATCGAATCTCCAGTTTGGTATACCGAAGTTCTCTGTTTTGGTATATCGAACATTTTCGGTATACCGAAACCCCTATTTCGGTCGATTGAAGGATTTTGGTCTACCGAAACCTGGGATCTGGCTTAATCTACCAGGATTTCGGCATACCGAATAAATTTGGCATACCGAATTCCTCGCAGACAGGGCACACCCCTGTTTCAGGCGGTAGAAAAATCGCCCAAGTGGGAGTCCCGATCTGACCCTCCAAACACCCATCATAAATCATCAATAAATCATGGGGTGTAGATCCTTGAGTCTAATTCAAAACACAACAAACCATTCATGATTCCATCTACCACACAATTCACACAAAAAACATAAGTGGAAGGGGCTCAAGAATGGCTACTGTAGCCTTCAACCCCAAAATTGCATTTCCCCCACAAATATCAATCCTAACTGCATGATATCTATATTCTCAAGCTATAAATCACATTCCCATTCATTTCATGCTTTTTCCACAATTTTCCATGCATTTATTCAATTTTCATGCAATTTAACCCCTCGTTAATGAAACACTGAACGGATGTAAGGAAAGGGGTCGCGTACCTGGCTTAGCCCTTCGGCGACCCTTCCCATACTCTAGCGAACCTCTGCGCACCCCCCGAAGCCTCCTCTGCCGATGGACACATGAGCGGCTCACACCACCTCCTCGGTTGCGCGTCGTTCCTCTTTTCTCTTCTCCTCTCTCGGTCACCCTCTCCTCTCTTCACACACCGCAACCTCCCTTTATCCTCTTTCCCACCTACGTCGTGCTGGCTTCCCATCGCGTCAGAAGAGACGGCGAGGCATGGACTGGCGTCGTTGGTGGCACGGGTTGGGGAAGGGAAGGAAGAAGACGGAAATGGTGCGGGCTCGTGAGAGGAAAGGAAAAGAAAGGAGAAAAAGAAGGAAAAGAAAGAAAGAAATGATAGGCACGCAAATCGAGGCTATTGTGCATCCTCAAATCAGACTCCACATTGGTCCTAAATCACAAACAGGTGCATAGAAAGCCAACCACAAACTCACACATCCAAAAACAACGGATTATCCATTAATAAACCATTTAAGAAATGTTACAATTAATTACATGGTTTACAAATAGAAATGGATAATCAGGCCGAGATGTCACATCCTAACCCCTTAAAAGAATTTCGTCCTCGAAATTCAGCTCTAATAAAACAAGTAGGGGTACTATCTCTAGATGTCCACCTTGCGCTCCCAGGTAGCCTCCTCTGTACCATGGTGTTGCCACTGAACTAACACCAATGGAATCACTTTATTCCTGAGGACTTGCTCTTTCCTGTCCAGTACCTGAACTGCATTTTCAACTATAAACAAGTCCTCCCACAGCTCCTCTAGCTGCACTGGCATCACTTGGGACGCATCGGCCAAACACTTCCTCAACATAGACACATGGAAGGTGTTGTGTACACTCGCCAAGTCTGGAGACAGATCTAGTCTGTATGCCACCTCACCAACCCTCTTGGTAATCTGGTATGGTCTGAAATATCTAGGGCTCAACTTGCCTCTCTTACCGAACCGTGTCACACCTTTGGTTGGTGAAACCTTCAGGAAAATGAAGTCTCCTACCTCGAATTCCAGAGGTCTCCGCCTCTTATCAGCATAGCTCTTCTGCAGGCTCTCGGCAGACAACAACCTCTTCCTGATCAGATCCACCTCGCCCTCGTACTGCTGTATGATCTCGGGCCCAACTAACTGTCTCTCACCCACCTCACTCCAGCAAGTGGGTGTCCTGCAGAGTCTGCCATACAATGCCTCGTATAGTGCCATACCAATACTAGCGTGGTAACTGTTATTATATGCAAACTCAATTAGAGGTTAATGATCCTCCCAGCTACCACCAAAGTCCAAGGTGCAGGCCCTCAGCATGTCCTCTAGTGTCTGGATGGTCCTCTCTATCTGGCCATTCGTCTGGGGGTGGAAAGAAGTGCTAAAATTCAACACTATGCCAAAAGCCTCCTGCAGAGCTCCCCAGAATCTCAATGTAAACCTCATGTCTCTGCCAGACACAATAGGCACTAGGACACCATGCAATCTCACAATCTCAGCCACATACAACTCTGCTAGTTTTGCCAAAGGAAGATTCACCCTCATTGGCAAGAAATGTGCCGATTTTGTAAGGCGATCCACTATCACCCACACAGTATCATTCTTTCTTCGGGTTCGTAGCAAACCCGTCACAATGTCTATCGACACATTTTCCTATTTCCACACTGGAACGTCCAGAGGCTGCAAACTCCCTCCGGGCTTTTGGTGCTCTATCTTCACCATCTGGTTGGTTACACACTTCGCCACATACTTAGCAATCTCTCTCTTCATCCCAGGCCACCAGAAGTTCCTCTTTAGGTCTTTATACATCTTGGTGCTTCCTAGATGAATAGAGTATTTAGAGCGGTGAGCTTCATCCAACAAACTGTTCTTGTTTTCCTCTATCTGAGGTACATATAATCTCAAATCATACCTCAACCCACCGTCTACCCCTACTGAAAAATGAGGGACATTACTAGCTTCTAGCTTCCACCAGATATCTGACACAAAAGAATCACATTGTTGAGTTGTGACAATCGCCTCGATCATTCTCGGGCGAACAGACAAATTAGCCAGCACTACTCTAGCGGGTACCTGAGACTGTCTCCATGGCCTGCACTCCACTAGTCCCTCTAAGAACTTCCATTCCTGGATCATCAGACTAACCATAACATGAGTGTGTCTGCTTAGAGCATCTGCAACTACATTAGCCTTTCCTGGGTGGTAGGAAAAACTGAAATCATAGTCCTTATTGTACTCCACCCAGCGCCTCTGTCTTAGGTTCAAATCCTTCTGAGTGAAGATGTACTTCAGACTCTTGTGATCTGTGTACACCTCAAATTATTAGCCATATAGATAATGCCTCTAAATTTTCAAGGCGAACACAATAGCTGCCATCTCTAAACCATGGGTGGCATAATTCTTCTCATGATCTTTCAATTGACGCGAGGCATACGCCACCACCCTACCATGCTGCATCAGCACACATCCCAAACTAGTCCCACAGGCATCACAGTAGACTGTAAAACCACCACTCTCAGAGGGCAAAGTCAAAACTGGGGCCGATACTAGAGGAGCCTTCAACTCATTGAAGCTCTCCTCGCACTGCCAATCCCAGGCAAAGTGCACTTCCTTCCTGGTCAATCTGGTTAATCGTGCAACAATCTTGGAGAAATCCTGAATAAATCTCCTATAATATCCTGCTAGGCCGAGAAAACTTCTAATCTCAGTCACTGTCTTCAGTCTGGCCCAACTACTCATAGCTTCCACTTTGGCTGGATCTACCTTGATGCCTTCTCCTGAAATAATATGACCAAGGAAAGACACCTCTTCCAACCAGAACTCGCACTTGGAGAACTTGGCATATAGCTGATGCTGCCTTAGCGTCTCCAGTACGATCCTCAAGTGCCTCTGGTGGGTTTGAACATCCGGAGAATACACCAGAACATCATCCACAAAAATAACCACAAACTGGTCCAAATAGGGCCGGAACACCCTATTCATCAGGTCCATAAAAGAAGTCGAAGAATTCGTCAACCCGAATGGCTTAATCAAGAACTCATAATGTCCATAACGGGTGCGAAAGGCTGTCTTCTGCACATCTGGCTCACTAATCCTCAACTGATGGTATCCGGATCTCAAGTCTATCTTGGAAAACACCGATGCTCCCTGCAACTGGTCGAACAACTTGTCGATCCTAAGCAGTGGATACTTGTTCTTGACAGTGATCTGGTTCAACATCCGGTAATCTATACAAAGCTAAAGTGAACCATCCTTCTTCTTCACAAACAGAACCAGTGCTCCCCAAGGTGAAACACTGGGACGAATGAACCCTTTATCCATCAGTTCTTGCAGCTAATTCTGGAGCTCCCTTAACTCAGCAGGTGCCGTCCTGTACGGAGCCTTGGAAATAGGTCCTGATCTCGACAGCAAATCAATCACAAACTCCACTTCCTTGTGTGGTGGCATTCCAGGCAATTTCATGATTTTTCCACAATTTTCCATGCATTTATTCAATTTTCATGCAATTTAACCCCTCGTTAATGAAACACTGAACGGAGGTAGGGAAAGGGGTCGCGTACCTGGCTCAGCCCTCCAACGACCCTTCTCGTACTCTAGCGAACCTCCTCGCGCCCTAGCGAAGCCTCCTCTGTCGGCAGACACACGAGCGGCTCACACCACCTCCTCGGTTGCACGTCGTTCCTCTGTTCTCTTCTCCTCTCTCGGTCACCCTCTCCTTTCTGCGCACGCCGCAGCCTCCCTTTATCCTCTGTCCCACCCACGTCGCGTCGGCCGCCCATCGCGTCGGAAGAGACGACGAGGCACGGACTGGTGTCGTTGGTGGCACGGGTCGGGGAAACGAAGGAAGGAAATGGAAATGGTGCAAGCTCGTGAGAGGAAAGGATAAGAAAGGAGAAAAAGAAGGAAAAGAAAGGAAGAAATGACAGGCACACAAATCAAGGCGACTGTGCATCCTAAAATTAGTCTCCATATTAGTCCCAGATTACAAACAGGTGCACAGAAAGCCAACCACAAGCTCACACATCCAAAAACAACGGATTATCCATTAATAAACCATTTAAGAAATGTTATAATTAATTACATGGTTTGCAAATTAAAATGGATAATCAGGCCTAGATGTCACACCGGGCATCAGTCGACAGCTTGTGGCTCCACGGCTTTGTAGTGTGCTTCCTTGGGGAACTCATCTTCAGTCGTGCCGGATGATAGTTGCTATTGAGGGGCAAAGGTAGCGCTGGCCCTGATCTCCCACCAAATTGATCTTGCCCCCATTCATTTGGTAGAGACCTCTGTTGGCTTGGATCAGGCATTGAAACATTCCTGGCATTTCCATGGTTGCGGCACCTTAGTGCAAGTAAGCCAATACTATTATTTTAATGATTTACTACACTTATCTAACTGTGCTCTGCTTTTTTCTGATAGACTTGGCTCGCTGCCGACATGGGAGTAGAAGTCCTCCGTCCCCAACACTCTGTCTTCGACTCCTACAGTCGCACCAATCATTCACTCACCCTTCCTGGCATCCATGAGCTATGCGAAAGGCTGCCAAATCTTACTGATGATACTGTAGTCTGGCATTCTGTTCACACCTGCGAAGCCTTTTACCGTCTTCTTCAACAACTACGATATGTGACTGGTTATCCTTCCAGGGCTTACGGGCGATGTGGAATACCATCTTGTCCGTGTTCTACGTCAATTTGGCTTTTGCTAGGATTCAATTGTGCAAAGCCCAATGCCTAACCGCTTCAAAGGATATGCTCTCAGCTTCAATGTGACAACTTCCGAGTTGGCCTGCCAGATGCATGGTGGCATTCAAACTTCTGGTCTTGCCATTACTGAAGGTTTGGGTTGCACAGTAGAGTACGAGGCCGAAATTCGAGAAACTTAGCCTATAAATGAACTTCCTTCTGGTGGCACTTCATCTATAGGAGCTGGTAGCTCAAAAAGAGCAAGAGTTGACTGAATGTAACTTGAGAATTCACTGCTATCAAGTGAGCAAATTTTGTACAACTAATGAGCTATAATAAAGGTACAGTCTTGTTTTTACACTGTCACTCTAGAATCTGATTTGGTCTATGTTTGCAATGAATCTATGCTCTATGTAACAAACAGTTTATGTTGGTCCGCATGCTTCTGACAGTAGCATTGTTCTAATGATCTTCTTGACTTAGAAAGGCAGCTGGCATGCCCCTAGTCAAAGACCTATTTCCAACCAAAGAGCGGTTAACATGCCCCTAGTTGAAGCTCCCCTTTTGCCAAAATTGCAACTCAAAAGGCAACTGACATGCCCTTAATTGGAACATGGGCAAACGCCTTGCAAAGTGATGCAAAATGCGAAAGATGCATGATCGAAAATGCTGAATGCAAAATAATTTATACAAGACTTATAAAATGGAAATAAGATTTATGCATGGTTTATAGAAGATGTTGGTGCCCTTAGCGCCGAGGAAGGCTATATTGCCTGCTACAACGAATTAAAATGTCCTCTACTCACCTAGCACTACCTGGATCCCTAGGTTTATGGTGGCTCTCACTCAATCAAAAGACTTTTGGGATAAAATGGGCTCCATGCCAAACTCCTAGAGCCCTATACCTACTTTTTTCAATAATTCTTTTTTTTTTTACTCCCTCAAAGGCATGCTAACTTACACTATCCCTACTTGGAGGTAATAAACACCTGGGCTGGGGGGTGGTTGCTTCCTCCTTTGTTTTAAGGGGTGGCTAGTCCCTTTGTAAATGTGGGCTTTGTAGGTGTATGCTTCAACTCCTCTCCAAGATGTGTTATAAGGATAGAGTTGTCCCGCATACCTCTCTCATTAGAGCCAACTTCTATCTCCAACTTCTATCTTCTCATTTCCTTTGTGCTCCGATGTCTATGTTTTTTTGGCTCACACTCACTCACGACCTATCATTTTACCTCCCTCCTGAGGTATAGGGCTCCTTGGGAATTTGTACATTTCGTCCAATTTCTCGTAAATATATGCTCTCTCACTCCCTAGGTTACACAGGTAGTAACACGTGAGGAGGATCAAAACTCTTCCTAAGCAGGCTGACCTCCCGATTTTCCTCATCGGGCAATGTTCATGTTAATGTTTCCTATTATAACTATAATGCGAACAAAAGGAAAGTAAAATGCACATGATACAACATGAGTGATGTGTGGATGTGAGATACTAGTAAGAACATAGAGATGCATGGTCTATAATGTCATACTTTGTAAGGCCCGGGAGTGGTTGAGGATCATTGTGTAGACACCCCAATTTTACCAATTTTGCAGGATGGGTCTGGTGGTTGAGCTCAAACCCCTTAACCTAGGCCATTTAATTCATGGAAACCCAATTGGGCCCATGAAGGCCCACTTAGGTCCATTAAACCCTGATTGAGCCCA